>JAQZBX010061833.1:0-17019 GCA_029593785.1 Cabassous unicinctus
AGTATGGACATGTGAGCTCTCAAAGCATTTGATAATAGGAACACATTCACAATCATCTCAAAAGCAGCATTTTCAAATATGAACCTGCCAACTTTCTTTTATTCTCAACCTGCCTTGCCTCCTGAATGCCATACCTTAATACTAATCCTCATTATCCCCATTCCCAAAAATCAAAGTTAGAACTCACTGGGGGATCCTGGCCTTCTTTGATGATACTCTTCATCCAGTCAGATTCCAAATCCTGCTCATGTTATTCTGTAAAATTTTCTGATTTTGCCCCAATTTCTTCCCTTTTTTAACTTCTATTCAGACTTTAGACCTGGTTTTACTTCCAAATGTGCTCCCCAAAAGCAACTTCATATTCTTATTCTTTGGCTCTGCTGCTAGACTGATCTACAAAACTGCTCTTGACAAAAATCCTTCAGCAAGTTATAATGAGTTCCCTATAAACAAGGATCTCCACAATACTTAGTACTATAGGGACCAGCTAACTTACTATGTTTTCTTTTTCCATTATAATTTATTCTTTATCCCAGGAGTCTTTTAAAAGTGTTTTGTAATTTCTAGACATTCAGTGTTTTTCTTAGTTATCTATCTGTATGTATCTAACTTAATTGCACTTTAGTCACAGAATGTAATTTGCATGATTTCAATCCTTTGACATTTTTAAAGCTAATTTCAAGGCCAGAATGTGATCAAATTTTTTATCTAGGTTAGCCTAAAGAGAAAATGTTTTATACTTACTGGGTTTAATAGTCTACATATATCCAGAGCATATGGTCTCATAAGCTGTTTCAATTTTCTCTGTCATTACTAATATATGGTCTTATTTTTCCATTCAATTTCAGAAGGAGTTTTGTAAAAATCTTCCTTCAAAATGATGTTTTATCAAGTTTTCCCTGTGGCTCTTACACATTTTGTTTTATATATATTATACTACATAATTAGGCACATACAAGTTTATAAATTTTATATGCAGTTCATTAAATTTATCTTTATTATTTTCTAGAACTCTAGTTTACTTCTGGTAAGGTTTTTGGCCTTAATGTCCATTTTGTCAGATATGAATACATCCAAACCATTTTCTCTTAAGTTGCTTTTTGTCTAGTATATCTTTTTCTACCCTTGATTTTTGTCCTTTCTTTTTCCTTATATCTTAGTTACAAATCGTGTGAGTACCGTATAGCTGCATTTATGAATAAATATAAAGTGACAATCTGTGTTTTTTATTACAGAGTTTAGTCTATGTACATTAAGTGTGATTATTGATATATTTGGATTTATTGCTTTCTTCTAATTTTATACTTTCCTTTTCCCTCTTTACAAAAAAATTCACTTTCTGATTTTCTTCCTCTCTTATCTTTTGTGTCAAATATCGTGTTTGAAATTATATTTTCTCATTCAATATTTCTCTCTACTTGTTGAGAAGTTAAGTGGTCTCTGTCTCTTTTTATTAGTAACTATATGTGTGTATGTTTTATGAGAGCAGTTGTGGGTTTACAGAAAAAGCATACAGAAAGTAGTGTCCCCATATATGTCCCCCACTCACACACAGTTTTCCCTATCATTAACATACTGGCATTAGTGTGATACCTTTATTACAACTCATGAAACCATATTATTATAATTATACTATTTAGAGAGCTTTTCATTTATTTTCCATAACTACCTACTAGTATAATTACTGGGTCATAGGGTAGATGTATAATGTTTTAAGAAACTGCCAATAGTTTCCAAAAAATGGTTGAATTCCTAACTATTTTAAAAGAATTCTTAAAGTCTAAACATAATATCTTTTACTGTGCTCACCACCAATAGGAATGTCATAAAATGCTTTAACTGTGATCACCCTTCTCCCAAGAAATTATTGTGTGGCCCAGTATTTCACTTTTGTTCATTTTTTACTTACAAATACTATGTTATTACTATTTAACACAACGTTTGTTCAGATTTACTCACACATTTCTCGGTATTTTTGCTCAGCACTTACTCTGGCATCAGTTACAGATCTTTCTGGGATTATTTCATATCCTCCTTAATTTCTGCCTTCAAACGCTCCACTGCTGGTAAGCTTTCTTAGGTTTTGCTTTAAAGTATCAATATTCTGCCCTCATTCATAAAAGATAGCTTCTCTG
The DNA here is from genome assembly GCA_029593785.1 of Cabassous unicinctus. Lineage (NCBI taxonomy): Eukaryota > Metazoa > Chordata > Mammalia > Cingulata > Chlamyphoridae > Cabassous > Cabassous unicinctus. Next base: position 2,136 of record JAQZBX010061833.1, read on the forward strand.
GATATTGAATCCTGGAGAGTCTTTAATTTTCTCTCAGAATTTGGAAGATATGCCACTGTCTTCTACCTTCCACTGTTGCTGTTAAAAGCAGCCATCAAACTCATTATGGTTTCTTTGGAGGGGATTTCTGTTTTCTCTCTGGCTACTTTTTAAATATCCTCTTTTTCCTTTGTGCTATGCAGTACCAATATGATACATCTGGGTTGGATTTCTTCTTATTAATCTTTCAAGATTTGGGGGGCTTACTTGACTGTATATTGTTATTTCACTTACTTCTTCAGGTGTTGATTCTCCCCATTCTCTTATTTCATTCTGGAACTCTGAAAAGACGTGTTGTTAACTGCTCGCTCTATCTACCGTGACTTTTAAACACATTTAAATTTCTCTCTCTGAATTCTTGGTAAGTTTTTAGATTTATTTTCCTATTTTTAACTATGTACAATCTGCTATTCAATCTATCCATGGAGTTTTACAATTCAATTAAATATCTATTATATTGCATACCAGACATATATAATATTTCTTTATTACTTTTTAACTCTATTTGGCTATTCTGTATAGTTTTTTTGTTCCTTGCTTTGATTTTCATTATTTCTTTTATTTCCATAAATGCATTTAAACTGATCATTTTATATTCCTTGCCTGAAATTCCAGTATTTGAAATCTATGTATATCTCATTATATTTTCAGGTATTTCTTCTGGCTCTCACTCCTCAAGCCTTCTTCTAATATGTGCTATGTGACATTTTATTTTGAGCTGTGCATTCTCATTGGACTTGTGTCTGGGGAAGTATTTTAGTTTTTGGCTGATGTTTTCAGTTTATTTGAGGTCCTATTAGTCAGGGAATATTTTTAATTAAATCATCAGTACTATAAATTCAGGCATAAACCAGGAGTTGACTGGTTTGTAAAAAATTATCAAGAGAGAATATTCCCCTCCTCTCCACCTAATGTCAGTCTCATTTCAGGTTTGCTTACTAATCCCTTCTGAGAAGGGAAAGATTTCTCACCTAGTCAATATCATCTTAGAGAAAGATAATAGAAAAAGTAAATTCTGTAGTACAGTCACATCAGTGTGCACATGTGATGTTTCATTTCTTTGTTTTTCTCATTTTTTTAATTAGACAAATTATAGGTTTACAGAAAAATCATGCATAAATTACAGAGCTCTCATATACTGTCCCGCACTATTAACACCTTGTACTAGTGTGGTACATTTATTGCAATTGATGAAAGGACAATATTATAATGTACTATTAACTGTAGTCCATGGTTTACATTAGGGTTCACGGTTTGTGTTGTATAGTACTATGATTTGTTCTTTTTAAATTTTTATCCTAGTAACATACATAAACCTAAAATTTCCTATATTTCATTTTTGTTCCATCTGCCCCTTTTTCTCTGGGTTGGTAGAGTTAAGCATGAGCTAGTTGCCACTCTCTGCAGCACCCTTCTCTGGTTTCCCTTGAGTTCTTAGCCACTGCTTCCAGCCAGTTTTCTTTTTCCATGTGCCTTCATTTAATTCAATATTTGCCTCTCCCAGCCACTCATCTTCTTTCCAACTCTTATTAAAATGGCAGCCTCACCAAAGACCCTCCCTCACTTCTGCCTCCTTCGCCTCCATCTGCCTCCATGCCCACTGCCCTTCAGCCTACACAGTCTTGTGGCCTTCCTTTGCTTTGTTTCCTCTTCCTTTGCTTCTTTCATAGACAGTCCCCCAATTTCCACGTTCTCTCTTTGCACTGCCTTCCTGAGAAATTCCATTTGCAGTCAAAGTCTTACCCATAACCCTGATGGACAAAATGACCAAATCAACTTCTCCATACCCCGTGTCGTGTTCGGCACTGACTTTAATCATTCAGCTCCAGTCATGCATTAGTTTCATGTCAAAACCAGTATTACCTTTCAAACCTGATGTTATAGTATTTAACTCTAGGCCCATTTCTCTCCTGAACACTATTTCATGATGCACTTTGCAGAGTTATTATGACACATACTGGAAGAAAAGGCGCTGACATTTATCAACCTTGTCACCGGATAACGTCTGATTTACTGTAATTAAGGTTGGACTGTACTGAAAATGCATTTTTTAAACATGGGGCTAAATTTAACTCCACCATTAATCCCAAGCATTCAGACCACTACTGCACAGTCATTGATGTTAATTTAGGTGTTTTAAGCTACTGTGAATATAAAGCTGAAAAGATTTATGGGCAATAAAAGGAAGTGTGCTCGTAATTCACAACTGGCCTCTGAGACCCTGGCTCTGCTTTGGAGCCACCAAGACAGTTCATTAGTTTCACTAGACAGCCCTGGAATTGAAACAGAATGGTCAGGCATCACTAATGTGATTAAGGCTTTTGATTTCACGGTTTAAGAAAAAAAAAGATTAGTTGACCCAAATGTGATTTCAGAGCTTTCCTTCTATATGCATCAGGGGTCAATAACCAGTTGCTGACAAGGGATAGTATAACCTTGAAATGTATGCAAGTGGAGGTTAGAACTCCAAGGAATGTTCTATGTGCTGATTTTTTCTTCCACAGTGGAAAGAAAAAATCCTCCTGACACATTCAGAACAATTGTCCGGAATGATGAAATAACTATATTTATTTAGTAAAGGTAAATGGAAGTGATTTACACACAATGAATCACCACCTACTCTCACTATCTTCTGAATCTCTGGTGTGGCAACCAAATACAGTTTAATGAACTTCCTACCATATATTTCACAACACTAGGACATGTTAACATAAATAAAAAATCATTAGGGTTCCACTCGGGATATTAGTTTTCTTTTTATAATAAGCCACACAATACTCTTTCTATTACTCCATTTCTATTAATTTTCAATCATCAGAATTACAACAGTCATGGTTATATATGTTTTTGGTGTTTATTAACTTGTTACTTTTTAAGACACAAGTAAGACTATATTCCCATACATTACCAGAATATCTGACCAGTAGTCACCCTCAGAATAAATTTCTTCCAAATTTGTCCTGGGCATAAGATGTGAAAAACTTTGACCTCCTGGAATTTATATAGCAATGTTTAAATCACTCCTACTTGTAGGCTGTGGAAACATAATAAATTTTCATAGAGAAGATTTTCTCCAATACCCTAAGGACAGACTACAAATTATTTTAATTTGTTAATGGATACATTTTCTGTAATCTGAGCATAAATGAAACCATCATTCAACTCACTTCGTTTTTCAGGCAGAACATGCAAAGCTTAGGTGAGCTTAGAGCTGAGTGCATGAACTGCACAAACTCGCGTGACTTTTGGTGGCACAGGTGCCACCAGAACCCAAGACTCCAGAATTCTAGTCTGGTTGATTTAACTACACCCCACAGCTCCTTTCTCCTTTTCCATAACCGTTATTAGTACATCTTCAGTGTCCACTCATTTAATATTTGCTCCTTTGAGCCTTGGAAACGAACATGAAACGTGGTGATTTGGAGCTTTTGCTGAGGCAGGATTTGAATTGCCCATGTGGTGAGATTGCTGTGATGGGGACATTAGGATCACATATGGACAAAGGCCTCCAGCGCCTGCCTCACCATATGACTTTGGTCTCTCCTGATTATCGTTTCTTCCTCAGCTATCTTCGGAAGAAATCTTGTTTCTGTTTGTTAAAACAGGATCCTAAAGGAATCACACAATATATTATTTGTATTGTGAGGATAATACAAAGAAAAAGGATACTTTCCAAAGCACAAATATAAATTATGGATGAATTAAATATTTAATGTGAGTCCCTCATGCATTGTTGGTGGAACTTTAAAGTGATACAGCCATTTCAGAAAACAATTTGGCAGTTTCTTTTAAAACTAAATATTCAACTACCATTTAACCCAACAATTGTACTTTTGGGCATTTATCCCAAAGAAACAAAAACTTATGTTCACACAAAAACCAGTACACGAATGATCATAGCAACTTTATTCAAAAGAGCAAAAATCTCTAAACAACACAGATGTCCTCCAAAAGGTGAATGGCTAAACAAGCTATGATTATAAATGAGCATCACAACAGGTCCCGGTGGCGATGGAAATGTCCAGTATATTGATTGCATACTGGATATGTGAACCTATACATGTAATCAGATTGTATAGAAATAAATACACACCCATAAGTACAAGTAAATTTGGGGAACTCTAAATGAGATAAGTCAATTATGTCAATGTCAAAATCCTGGTTTTGATATTATATCATGGTTTTTTAAAGTGTTACTATTGGGGAAACTGGATAAAGTACCCATGGGCTGGATCTCTGTATATTGTTTCTGATAACTGCATGTGAATCTATAATTACCTCAATAACATTTTCAATTTAAAAAGAATAATGTTGAAATTATTGATGGCTAATGTCTCTGGCATACATAAATGATGTATACAAAAATACTCTGTAAGTAAATAATAAAAAGCCATTTTCTATTTTGTTTTTTTTTTGTTTGTTTGTTTTTTTCTTCATTGTAAACTCTACCCACTCTATGCAGGACAAAACTTTTTTAGCAAGTAAGACCTAAAATGTTAATTAATGTTCAAAATGTCAGTTAATGTGTGTTTTGAGTGATAGTGAACTCTTTATTTTTTTCTGCCAATGTTTGTTTTGGGAGAAAGCCAGAAGCCTGTGTAAATAACATTGCATTTGAGAACAAGTATTAGTGATGGTTTCAGGAAACATCTCTCACAAAATATTTAACAACTATAGCATAGGTCCTGATAATTCAAAATAGTGGAAATAAGGAGCTAAGAAATCCACACCAATACTGGATCAATATTAACCCAAGGAAATGATAAAGAAATAATCAACCTAATAACTAAAAAGAATGCACAATATAGATGACACTTAAATCAGATCACCAAACTTGCACATAGTTACAGATATAAGTGAAAGGCAGCCTCCACCTTCAGGTGTGGTCCTTGTCCTGTATGTTCTTAAGGGGAGAGCATTTGAAACATCTTGTCTTGCCTTGCATGCTTGGAAATTGCTACTCAATAATTTCTTTCAAAGAAGCAGGGAAGAACTAATTCACGATGTAGAAGCATTGGGCACTGTCACTCAGGGAGATGGTGATGCAACTTCAGTGCTGGATTCCCTGGAACTCATGCATCTTAAAATGAAGAATTCAGTTTTGGCAGGGTGTCCCTGCCTCCCTTTAGAGCAATCCTTGGGAAAAGAAATTCCTAGACTAAGAAAGAGCAATTGGCTATGGCTTAAGTTTCTAAGCCCAAGTAATGGACCACAGACAGGGTAAGTAAAAAAAGAGACCCTTTTTAGCATAACAAAGTCCAAACATCATACTCATAGGGGTCATAAATCTTAATTCAAACACAAAAATAGAGCTACAGACTAGATATAAATTCTTCCAGTGGGAAAATTTGATTTTTTAAAATACTTTGGGACAACACAATTTTTACAAAAGAAAAAAAAAAAGCAGGTGGCAAACCAAGGAGTCAGCAGATGACATTTGTTTTCCTTAAATACCAAACTTCATTACTAATTCAATTTGCTGTATGGACAGAGACAAAATTGTCATTATTTGCATACAAATATTCCATATAAAATCCAATCTAATCAATTGAACCATTGTTATAATTGAAAGGAGAGTTCACCAGAGTGTCTAGATACAAAATGAATAAACTCAAATCAAGAGCTTTCCTGTGTACCAATAATAAATTGGAGGATTATGAGAAAATATTTGATTCATAATAACAATCAAGAATATAAAATGTCAAGGAATAACATTAAAAAGAAATTGATGGATATATGGGGGGATGTAAAAACAACGTATAGGACTTAAACAAAAGGAGAGGGAATATAATTCAACAAGCATTGTTTAAACATTTATAATGAAAAATCTAAGACAGATATATAAGATATTTCTGTATATGAAAACAAATACTTTTAACTATTTCAATTATTTCCCAGTCATTTAGGAATTTAATAGAACTCATAAAAAGTTTAAAGGATATTTAAAAAATGTATTAATTCATTAAAAATATTTACTGAGCACATACTGTGATTAAAAACTGTGGGTAGGAGTGATGTCATCAACATGGCGACTTGAGATAACCCCTGAGAAAACCTCCCTGGAGATCCAGTGACTAAAAGGGGAGATACCACTTACTGAGAGCTCTAGAGGATGATAGAGACTGGAGAAGGACTCCACAAATGCTGACAAAGAAAAAGAAACGTATCAGGTAGGAAACTTCTACCCCGGACCTGCTGGTCCACTCCCTCTCCCTCAATTGGTCCTGTGCAGCTTAGAGTTGCTCAGGGACAGTGGCCCAGACCCCTCCCACCTCCCAATGGGGACACAGTCTACGGAGCCTACAGCACTGAGTTAGAACCCCATGTGTTTCCAGGCACAGGGATCCAAGCCCAGAGAGACACAGGTCAGAGCAAAAGCTACTGAGGAGTGCTGCACACAAAGGGGCCCCAGGAGGTAAAAAAGACAAAGAGACCATGGTAAAACTGCTGTGCTCACTCAATCCAGTTTCTGTTGACTGGACCACATAAACATGAAATGACTTTTCTGGAGTGACCCACCTTTTTGGTTTGGCCCCATCTGGCTAGATTCACTAATGAGGAAGAAACTGGAGGCAGAAAGGCCTCACAGAAAAAAAAACAAAAAAAAAACGGAGGGAGGGGAAGTTAAATTAAACTGCTGTAAGATAGAAAGGTCCCAGAACGGAAAAGATAAGGAAGATGGGCCACTGAGTGAGGGAGAGAATTTAAACAAATCATAGGAGCTGGGGAGAAAAGTCTGTACAAACAAACAGAACAGATGAATATTCCTGGAGAAGGAAAGGAAGAAAGGAAGTTTTCTCCTGGAGGTGAAACAATTATGCAAAAGTGCAATCTTAAAAATTGTACCACACATCCACGGCAAGAATCAGATGAAGATGAGCTGAGAAAACCGGATCACTTAAACATGGGCTATTCTAAAGGTCCAGAATAAGTTGAGCCAAGAGTCAAAGAAGAGCTTTAACACAAAGACAATAAAAAATAAAACCCTAGATAATATGGAGAAACTGATCTTTAGAGTTAACTCATCAAGATAATCAGATGCCTAGACAATAGCAAAAAAATTCAAGTCATACTAAGAAACATGAAGATAGGGCTCAATTAAGGGAACAAAACTTCAGAGGAGACACAGAATTTGGAACAATTCATCAGGGAAGTTAAAACAAATCTCCTAAACCAATTAAAGAAGATGAAGGAAAATATGCATAAAAAGATAAAGGATATTAAGAAGACAATGTGTGAGCATAAAAAAGAATTTGAAGGTATAAAAAGAAAAAACAGAAATTATAGGGATAAAAGGTACAATAGTAGATATTATTATAGACTAGTGGCATACAACAGCAGATTTGAACAGGCAGACAAAAGAATCCACAAACTAGAAGACAGAGCAATTGAAATCATACTGTCAAAAGAACAGATAGAAAAGAGGATAGAAAAAATTTAGAAGTGCCTCAGGGATCTGAGTGACAGCACAAAGCACACAAACATATGTGTCATGAGTTCCCAGAAGGAGAAGAGAAGGGAAATGGGGCAAAAAGTATATTTGAGGAAATAGAATATATCCCAACTCTTATGCAAGACATAAATATACATGTCTAGAAGCATGAAGTACTCCAAACAGATTAAATCCTAATAGATCTACTCTAAAAGACATACTAATTAGAATGTCAAATACCAAAGATAAAGAAAAAACTCTGAAAGCAGCAAAACTAATTCATCACATACAAGGGATTCTCAATAAGACTAAGAGCTGATTTCACATCAGAAATCATGGAGGTGAGAAGGCAACATTATGATATATATAAGGTAATGAAAGAGAAAAATTGCCAGCCAAAAATTCTTTATCCAGCAAAATTGTCCTTCAAAAATGAGGGTGAGTTTAAAATATTCACCGATAAACAGAAACAGAGGGTTTGTCAACAAAAGGTTTGTTGTACAAAAATTACTAAAGGGAGTTCTGCAGGTTGAAAAGAAAAGACACTCGAAATTCAACTAAAATGAACTAGATAATCAAATGGTCCTATAAACATTAAAGAAATTCTATTATTATTATTATTAATAATAATAATAAAAACAAATCTTCAGGCCCATATGGTTTCATTGGAGAAATCAACCAAATATATAAAGGAGATTTCATGCCATTATTATAAGATTTCTTCCAAACAATAGAAAAGGAGCAAAATTTCCTAAATCATTTAATGAAGCTTACATTACTCTGGTACTAAAAACAGACAAAGACAGTATAAAGTAAGAAAACTGAATAGCAGTATCCCTCATGAATGTAGATTTAAAAATCCCCAACAAATATTAGCAAATCAAATCTAACAATATATATAAAGTTATGTACCTTATGACTAAGTAGACTTATTCTGGGTAGGCAAGGCAGTTTCAACATGCAAAAATTGATCAACGTCATCCACCATGTCAACAGGCTGAAAAAGAAAAACTCTCAAAATCATATGAGTGTTTGTGGTTTTTGAGGAATTGGTCCGTTACTTTTAAGTTGTTGAATTTATTAATGTAATGTTGTTTGTAGCATTCCCTCATAATCCTTTTTAATGGCAGCAGGTATTACAGTGATATTCCTGCTTCATTCTGGATATTAATGATTTATACCATTTTTTAATTTTTGACAGTCTTTCTAAGAGGTTCATCAATTTTGTTGAATTTTTTTTAGAATAACCAGCTTTTCATGTTATTGATTTACTTTATGATTTTCCTGTTTTCAATTTGATTCTTTTTCTTATCTGTAGTTTTTCCTTCTTTTTGCCTGTTCTGGGGTTATTTTGATCTTCTTTTCTCTTTCCTTGAGGTAGGAATTTAGATTATTGATTTGAGATAGTTCCTGTTTCCCAATGTATTTAGTACTATAAATATCTCTCTCAGCACTGCTTTGAGATATATTTGAAAGATATATTTAATATATCTTTCACTTTCGTTCAGTTCTATGTATTTTCTTTTTCATTTTCTTTCAGACTTCCTCTTTGACACATAGATTATTTGGAAGTGTGTTGTTCAGGCGTTTAGAGATTTTCCCCTTGACTTTTTGTTATTGATTTCTAGTTTAATTCCATCTTGGTCACAATTTACATTCTGTATTACTTCAACTATTTTATATTTTTTTCAAAGTTTGTTGAATGGCTTAGGATATGGCATATCTTGGTGGATGTTCCATGGGCACTTGGGAAAAATGTGGAATCTGCTGTTGCTGGGTGGAATGTTTATTAATGTCAATTAGATCACACTGATTGATTGTGTCCTTAAGATCTTCTTTATCCTTGTTGATTTTCTGCGTAGTAGATCTACCAATTGCGGAGAAGGAGGTATTGAAGAGGCCAATTACAACTGTGGATTTGTCTCTTTCTCCTTTCAGCTCTGTCAGTTTTTGTTTCATATATTTTGAGGCTATGTTTTTTTGGTTTGTGCACATTTAGGGTTGTTTTATCTTCCTAGTACAATGAGCCTTTTATCATTATGTACCATCCCTCAGTCTCTAGTAATTTTGCTTGCTCAGAAATCTATTTTTAAAAATATTCATTTACTCAGTCTTGCTTTTGTTTAATTAATGTTTGCATAGTATAATTTTTCCAACCATCTATGTCACTGAATTTGAATCAAGTTACTTAATAACAGCATATAGTTGTGTCATGATTTTTTATCTACTCTGACAATGTCTGCTTTTTACTTGGTATATTTAAGCCATTTACAATTAAAGAAATTTTTATCGATATATTAGTGCCTTGTTTTAAATTGTTTCCTCTGTTTCTTGTTTCCCTATTATTCCTGTTTCCCTTTTCTTATATCCCTGTGGGTTAATTTAATATTTTTTTAGAATCCCATTTGATTTATTTTTAGCATGTTTTATTTTATTTCCAAAAAATAAAATAACAGACAAAAGGCAGTTCAACAAATTATAGAAGCACTACTTTAAAAAATCCTGTCCAGGCACATTTATCTAATTTAATCCTAAAAACAAATTCAATTGTCTCTCCATTGTTCAGAAAGATGAATAAATGACTGTGGTTTTCCTGGTTCTTGGTATCATGGGTAGTTTTTAATTTTATCCTGGATATTTTGGATATTATGTTAGGAGACTCTAGGTCCTATTCACGTTTTTCATTTCAGCAGCCAGGCACCCTGTTTTCAGTGTAGCACACAGGTCCTGGCCTACTTTGCTGCGTTATGTTTCCTTTGATAATCTAATTTCAAAGCCTTTGGGCAACTATGTTGGTCTGCTTGGTTTCTCTCATGCTTCTGGCCCCCTTCTGGTCCCTGCTAGCGCTGCTCTGGGGGCATAAAGTGTTTTCTCAGGATGGGCCAGATGGTGCTTCTAGGTAGAGAAAGGGAGTCTTCAGCCTGAGGGGGTAGAAAGTGCTGCCCAGGCCAGTCCCTGATGTTGCCAGCGGCGGTTTCTCCCAGTGGAAGAGGGAGCATCAGGCCACAGGGACAAACAAGCTCTCCAGGCAAAGCACTTTCTGTGGTGGTTTCCCCTTGCCTGTAGCTGGCCTACGACTCTTGCTGGGGTTGTGGGAGGTGAGAATCAGCTGCAGCAGGAAAGGGCAGCACTGCTAGGGCCAGGGTCAGAGACTGTGGCAGGATCCCACTGTCAGGGCCCACAGTCTCAAGATGTCTTGGGGTGGGTGAGGCAAGTTGCCTACAACTTTGGACTAATACTAATAAGTTATCTCTTCCTTATATTAAAGTGCATTTGCAAATTTCATATAACAAGAGACAGATCAACTATAACAATGTTTGCTTTATGTTCAATGCACCTGTGATGCCCAGGGGAGTCAAATAATTCTTATTTTATCATTAAATCTGCCTCACATATTTTTCCATTTTTAGCTGGCATGTTTATTCGTAGATTCCTTATTGGGCTTGGAAAACGAATAGATTTGAGTTCTTACTGGGATTGTTTAGGGAAAGCTAAAATACATGGCATGCTTTAAAAATAGCTACTGCAGCCAGTGCCTTCTGTGTACATTAGATAATTTATGTTTGACAAGCCTTTGTGCCTCCTGAAAGTTAAAGCAACTTTTTCTGCCACTGTTAGGGTATACCTAAACCAAAAAGAGCTGAACATGGGGGATGAATATTCCAGAGAGCTCAGGAATGAAAGGATGTGTCAACAGCAGCAAAAAACTCTTCAGCTTGTGAGATATCCCAATGATTTAAGACCTTGCCAGCTCTCATAAGACCTACACAGCTGAATTACAATGTGCTGGCATTGCAGCATCACAACTAAAACAGAGGGAAAAAAATTAAAATCAGGACTATCTTTCTGATGCAGGCTCTTTCCCAGTAACTAGAGGGAGGGCTCATACCTTACTGATGCAATAATACTTTTCCCTTCCAAAAATAGTCGGGTTTCTAAAAGTATGAACAAGATGGTTGTTATTCGCAAAATATACAGGAAAAATACCTCTGCTCACAAGGCAAGAAAAAATATATATGTAATATGTACAACTGCAGCCCAAATTTCAAAGCAAGAAAGAAGTGTCAAGGTAGAACAATATTGAGAGGAAATTTCAATTTCCTGAAACTTTGTTAACCTCACAGTCATAAATATAGTGATATCTTTAATTCAGTAAAACAGAAAGCATAATATGGCTCAAATTGAAAATGTCATTTCTAAATATTGCTAAAATTTTTATAAATGGGCATTGTAGGCCCTGGGTTTTGAGAGATGCTGATTGCTTGGTGGTGAATACAAAAACATTGAAAGGTATTTGCAAATATCATAACTTCTATTTCTTTAAAAATTCATCAAGTGGCCTAACGTGGCTCCCACTGAACATATTTCTCTCCTGTTACCTTTTATGGATGTACTTGAAATGGTGCAGCATCTAGGTAGGATAAAGAGCAATGGAGGTGGTCCATTAGGTTGAAAGGTGGGACTTTGCCAACGGAGAAAATAATTTGACCACTGCAAAGATATCCTTCTCCCTACAGGCATAAGTAAAACCCCAGCCAGAAATGTTATGTTCATTCAGCAGTTTTTGAGTGTACATTTTGTGCCAGACACTCTTTCAGGTAAATAAAACAGATTAAGTTCCTTTCTCTCATAAAGTTGCCATGTTTGTTAGATGGGAAGATAGATGTTAAATAAGCAAAAGAATAGTGGGCAGTGACAAATGTTAAAATTAATTGGGGGACATGATAGAAATACTGGGGAAGGGGAACTCTTTAAGGTGCTCAGAAAAGGGCAGGCCCTTTTGAAGAAGATTGAAAGGAGAAAGCAAAAAGAGGCAGCCTCATAAAGCTCTGGGAAAGAGCAGTCCAGCTAGAGCGAAGATCCTAAAACAAAAGTGAGTTTGGGATGGTGAAGGACCTGCTGCGAAGCCAACATGCCAGAGTTATGGTGAACCTCCAGAGATGAAGTCAGAGAAGCAGGCAAGTGCCTGACAGGCACTTGTAGGACCAGATAAGGATTCATTCCAAAGGTGATGCGAAGCATTGTAGACTTTCAATCAGGAAAACCATGTGATCTGATTTATATGCATTTTAAAAATTTCCCTGGCAATTGTGTGGAACGTATACTGTTGGGGGCAAAAATGGAAATAGAGAAGCCCGGTTAGGAGGAGTTTGTGGTAGTCCAAGTATGATGATGGTGGCTTGTCTAGGATGGCATCAGAGCACATGGAGAAGTGGATACATTCAGGAACTGCTCTGCAGGCAGATTCCATGGGATGAGTTGGGATGGCAAGATGTGAGGAAAGGGGAGGAGGTAAGGATGGTTCTAGATTAACCAGCCATGGGTGGGAGGCAATTGGCATTGCTTTTTTGACACTAATAGTCAATTAAACAGAAAATTTTTTTCTCAGCCCCACAAGAATTGAATCTAAAATATGTTGTGATACACAAAAAATGTAGTCTTTATTATACTTTACACACAAGTCATAGAATTATGTAAGTGAAAGAGCAAATAAAGAGGAAAGCCATATTGAAATGAAAAAAAAATGATCATGAAATAAATATTTCAGAAATATTAAAAAAAATGCATTATTATCAAGAAAAAGTACCATATAATAAAAACAGCACTTTAGAAAGTTTTTGTTTTTGTCAGAGAGACCTCGGTTTAAATCCTGGCTCAGCCACTGAAATTGATGTAAACCGGAGAAACTCACCTGGGTTAGCGGAGTGCACTCACTGCTAATTTCTGCAGAATAATGTCCCTCCCACAGCATTGTTGTAAAGATGAAACGATGTGTAAATAATCTTGAAGAGTTCCCTGCCACTTAATAGAATTTTAGTGTTTATCCTCTTTTCTTTTTTTCATCCTCCTACCCAAACAAAAATAAAACAATACACTCACAGCTAGTTAAAATGAAGATAAAACGTTGAAGTATTATTTTCAGGGCCTATCTGGAATTTATGTACAATGTGATAATGAAATAGCAAATATGTAGCATGGCCAATTCAATTCAGAATGAATCAGAAAAGTAATATTAAAGCTCCCACTGATATTAAAAAGGACAGCTTTATTTTCCATAAGTGCTCATTCTATATTCCTAATAAAAGGTTGGTTTCATTTGCTCAAAAATAGATTTGCTTGACGTACATTTAGAATCTAAATTTCCCTGTAATGCAAGCAATCTTGGACTCTCAAGACTACTTTTAAAGTATGAAGGTAACATGAGATTTTTTTGTCTTTAATCTCAGGGATTAATGAGTAAGGGAAAAAGCCTACCCATATGATACATGCAGTTACTTCAGCATCCACTCAGTTACAATCACTCACTGAGTGCCAGTGATATACAGGGGAATTTACTAGATGTGACTCATTCAGATTCCTGTGTTTAATAAAGTTCCTGCCATTAAGCACATTCCCAGTTCACAAAGATAAAATCTATGTAGGGCCAAGCTTCATTGGTAAGTCACACAACCTCTCTCTAACCTTCCTCATCCATAAAATGGTCAAAGGTTGCTATGAAGACTGACATAAAAAGGGAAAGTTAAAGTGTCTTATGAAGGGAAACACACCTACAAATGTAGTGTGTACTTAATGGAAGTACAGATGAAGGACCTTGTCTTAGTCTCTTTTCTGGAAGGATGAACTAAAAAGAACAGCAGTTACTTTAATGTCTTGACACCTGGTCCATTATCCCCATGGTGACTTGACTTTTTTAATTAATTAAAATTATATAAATAATACACGAATATACTTTTCATTTCAAAATTAAAATAAAATACATCTATAAGTCTCCTTTGAACCCTGCTTTTCCAATCCTGCTTCCTTTCCCTCTCTCCCTGTTCCATAGAGGTAGCCTCTACTATTAGGTTAGTTATCTATCAGTTGTGTACACCTCTAGATTTTTCTGTTTAAAAACATGCATATGTGACCACAAACCATGATGAGCAGGGGAGTGGATATAGCTCAAGTGGTTTAGCACCTGCTTCCCCTGTACAAGTTCCCAGGTTCGATTCCCCGGTACCTCCTAAAAACAAACAAATGAAAAAACCAACTCTCTCATTGGGGAGTGGATGTAGCTTGATGGCTGAGTGCCTGATTCCCATGTATGAGGTCCTGAGTTCATTCCCCAGTACCTCCTAAAACAAAACAAAACAAACAAAAACATGATGAGCAACATTTTGTTAATTTTTGTAAACATTTATTCTTCTTCCTCTTTTTCTGCTTGATAATGTGTAGTGACTTGGAATTAAGGAAACTTCAAATAGTGATTCCAAAAGGAAATTAGTCTCATTAATTTAGAGTTGCACTTCATATGATAATGCATAGAAAGCAATGGTGATTTTGTTTGTAAATACTGAGTTGGGGAAAAAAAAAACATAGCATGATCGGTATTATCTTTAGGATTTATGTTCTCTCCTTAGTCTTTTTTTTTTT
>JAQZBX010061834.1:0-17017 GCA_029593785.1 Cabassous unicinctus
TTTTTTCAGGGAAGCACAGACAACAAAAGGATATAGAATAAGTGGAACCAAGTATCAAAGAGCAAACCTAAAACAGAACAACAAAAAAATAAATCCTTAGAGTAGAAAGATAAGCTAAACATCTGAATAAGTCCATCAAGATAAACAGATGCCCAGACACCAGCAAAAAATTACAAGGCATACTAAGAAACATATGCAAGTCTAATGAACAAACTAAAAAACAGGAGGAGATGCAAAACATGGAATGACTAAAGAAGAGTACACAAAGAAATGTCCTGAATTAACATAAAGAAGTGAAAGAAGAGATAAAGGATATTAAGACGACACCAGGGGAATGTACAGGAGAAACTGTAAAATACATAAAAAGATAGCAGATCTGATGGTGATGACTGGCAGAATGCAAGAAATCAAAAATACCCTGGAAGCACATAACAGCACAGTTGAACAGGAAGAGGAAAGAATTAGTGACATTGAAGATAATACATCTTAAATTGTACAGATAACAGATCAGACAGATAAAAATATAGAAAATATTCAGCAGGGAGTTGAATGACAACACGAAATGTGCAAACACAGGCATTATAGGCATCCCAGAGGGGGAAGAGACGGGAATTGGGGCAGAAGGAGTGTTGGGGAAAATAATGGCTGAAAATATCCCAACTCTTTTGAGGGACATGGATGTATATGTCCAGGAAGTGCAGCACTCTCCAAACAGTATAAATCATAAAAGGCCTTCCCTGATACATATACCTATCATATATAAAAAGTTCAAGACAAACAAAGAATACTGAAAGCAGCAAGAGAAAGACATCCATCACATAGAAGGGTATAAGATGCCTTTACAATTATAGTGGGTGACTTTAATACACCATTATCATCATTAGATAGAACATCTTAACAGATGGTCAATTAAGAAAGAGAGACCTTGAATAATACATTAGAGAATGTAGACCTAATAGACATATACAGACTATTACACACAAGTACAGCAAGATATACATTCTTCTCGAGCTCACATGGATCATTCTCCAGGATAGACCATATGCTAGGTCAAAGAACAAGTCTCAATGAATTCAGAAAGATTGACAATATACAAAATAATTTCTCTGACCACAACAGAATGAAGCTGGAAATTAATAAGGGGCAGAGAAAAAGAAAAGGCATAAAGATAAAGAAGTTGTACAATACAGTCTTAGACAATCAGTGGATGAAGGAGGAAATTGCAAAAGAAATCAGTAACTACCTTGAAATGAATGAAAATGAGAACACAACATATCAAAATCTATGCGATGCAGCAAAAGCAGTGCTGAAAGGGAGATTTATAGCCATAAATGCTTATATTAAAAAAGAGGAAAGACCTAAATTTGAAGACATAACTACATACCTAGAGGAACTAGAAAAAGGACAACAAATTAATCACAAAGCAAGCAGAAAGTAGGAAAAACAAAGATTAGAGCAGAACTAAATTAAACTGAGAATTAAAAAAAACACTAGAAAAATTAGCAAAACTAAAAGTTGGTTGTTTGAGAAGATTAATAAAATTGACAAACCATTACCTAGACTAACAGAGAGAAAAAGAAAAAAGATGCAAATACATAACAGAAAACTAGAGAGCAGATTTTGCCACTGATCCCACAGAAATAAAGAGTATCATATGAGGATACTTTGAAAGATTGTATGCCAAAAGGATGGATAATGTAGATGAAATAGACAAATTTCTAGAAACACACAAGCAGCCTACACTGATGAAAGAAGAAATTGATAAATTCAACAAACCAGTCACAAGTAATGAGATTGAATTAGTCCTCAAAAACCTACCAACTAAGAAAGGCCCAGGACCAGATGGCTTCACAGGTAAATTCTACCAATCATTCCTGAAAGAACCAATGCCAATACTGCTTAAACTCCTCCAAAGCATAGAAGGGGGGAAACGTTGCCTAACTCATTCTATCATGCCAAAATCACACTTATGCCAAAGCACATAAAGAAACCACAAGAAAAAAAATCTACTGACCACTCTCACTAATGAACCTGAAGACTAAAACATAAAAATATTTCCTAATCATATTCAACATCAAATCAAACAAATTATACACCATGATCAAGTGGCTTTCATCTCTGGTATGCAAGGACGGATCAACATAAGAAAATCAATCAATATACTACACCACATTAACAGATTGAAAGAAAAAAATCACATGATCATCTCTATTGATGGAGAAAAAGCATTTGAAAAAATACAGCATCCTTTCTTGATAAAAACACTTCAAAAGATAGGAATAGAAGGAATCTTTCTCAACATGATAAAGGGTTTATATGAAAAATCCACAGTTAACATCATATTCAATTATGAAATTCTAAAGACTTTCCCTCTAAGATCTGGAGCAAAACAAGGATGCCCACTGTTACTGTTCTTATTTAACATTGTGTTACAAGTACTTGCTCAAGCAATTGGACAAGAAAAAGAAATAAAAGGCATCCAAATTGGAAAGGAAGATGTAAGAATTTCACTATTTGCAGATGACATGATCCTATACATAGAAAGCCATGAAAAATCTACAACAAAGCTTCTAGAAGTGATAAACGAGTTCAGTAAAGTAGCAGGATATAAGTTCAACACACAAAAATCAATATCATTTCTGTACACCAATAATGAACAATCTGAAGAGGAAATCAAGAAAAAAAAATTCCATTGATAATAACAACTAAAAGAATAAAATACCTAGGAATAAACTTAACTAAAGATGTAAAGGACTTGTACACAGAAAGCTACATAACATTTTTAAAGCAAATTAAAGAAGAACTAAGTAAAGGAGGAATATTCCATATTCATGGATTAGAAGAATAAACATCATTAAGATGTCTGTCCTCCCCAAATTGGTTTACAGATTTAATGCAATCCCAATAAAAATTATAACAGCATTTTTACTGAATTGGAAAAGCTAACTATGATATTTATTTGGAAGGGCAATAGGCCCTGAATAGCCAAAAAAATATTGAAGAAGAAAAAGGATTTTAGAGGAATCATCCTACCTGACTTTAAAGCATACTAGAAAGCTACAGGGGTCAAAACTGCATGGTATTTGCACAAGGATAGACATACTGATCAATGGAACTGAACTGAGAGTTCTAATATGGATCCCTTCAAATATGGTCAATTGATAATTTGACAAGGCCACCAAGCCCACTCAATGGGGACAGAATGGCCTCTTCAACAAATGGTGCTGGGAGAAGTGGATATCTTTATCCAAAAGAATGAGAGAGGATCACCATCTCATGCCCTACACAAAAATTAACTCAAGATAGATCAAACATCTAAATATAAGAGCCAAGAACATAAAGCTCTTAGAAGATAATGTAGGAAAGCATCTACAAGATCTTGTAATAAGAAATGGTTTCATAAACTTTACATCCAAAGCATAAGCAATGAAAGAAAAAATAGATAAATGGGACCTCCTCAAAATTAAAATCTTTTGTGCTTCAAAGAGTTTGTCAAGGAAGTGAAAAGGCAGCTTACTCAATGGTATAAAATATTTGGTAACCGTTTATCTGATAAGGACCTAAATCCAGCATATATAAAGAAATCCAACATCTCAAAAATAAAAAGACAACCCATTTAAAACATGAGCAAGAGATTTGAATAGACACTTTTTCCAAAGAAGAACTACAAATGGCTAAAAAGCACAAGAAAAGATGTTCAACATCACTAGTTATTAGGGAAATGTAAATCAAAACTACTTTGAGATATCATCTTACACCAATTAGACCAGTGGCTATTTAAAAAATAGAGAACGACAAGTGTTGGAGAGGATGTGGAAGAAAAGGAACACTTATCCACTGCTGGAGGGAATATAGAATGGTGCACCCATTGTGGAGGATGGTTTGGGGGTTCCTCAGGAAGCTAACTATAGAACTGCCACATCAATCAGCAATCCCACTGGTGGATATATACCCAGAATAATTGAAATCAGGGACATGAACAGATACATGCACACCAATGATCATAGCAGCATTATTCACTATTGCCAAAAGTTGGAAGCAACCCAGGTGTCCATCAACTGCTGAATGAATAAGCAAATTGTGGTATATACATACAATGGAATAGTACTCAGCTGTAAGAAGGAATGAATTATTGACATATGGGACAACATGGATGAATCTTGAAGACGTTATGTTGAGTGAAATAAGCCAGTCACTGAAGGACAGATATTACATGACCTCACTGATATGACCTAAACAAATTCAGCATACACACAGTGCTAGAGTCTGGAAGATAGGTTATCAGGAGACAGAAGGGGAGTAGAGAGTGGGGAGTCAATGGTCAATATCAGCAAAATTCATGACAAGGTGGAAGGGGGTGGTTTGGCACTGGATGGTACAGTGATGTGTTTGGGGTTGATGATGCTCGAGGGTGAGGGTGAGTAGGGTGGGCAGGGAGTTGGGTTGGACTATTCATGGAACTAGGGGCAGGACTGGAGGTTGTAACAGGTGACCTCTGAGGATTTTTAGATCTGTGGTTAAAACTACAATGGTGGGAATATTCTTTGGACAAATATGGTAGGGGATATTTACTGGCACTGGGTGTCAGGCACACCTGAGGCATGCTTCTACAGAATATGAAAGTGTCCATCTTGTGATAGTGTGTTATGTCAGTGGGTGTAGACCCACACAATAAACAAGAAAATATTAAAATCCCATCTTTAGGAGTCCTGCTATGTTCTCAATTAGAGGGTCAAGAATCTCTCAAGAACATAGGCTGAGCCTAATGAAATAAAACAGACCAATATGTCAAGCCCTTAATATTATTGCATGTAACTATGAACCTTATTCCTCAAAAACTGAAACTTAGTGATTACCATAGTTTCCAAGGGGAGGCCAAGGGAAGAATAGATAGAAAATAGGGCATTTTTACGGAATTGGGATTGTTCTCCATGATCTTGCAGTGGTGGATACAGGCCATTACACATTTTGTCAAAACCTATAAAAGTGTATGGTGCAAAATACAAACCATAGTCTGTGGTTAGTAGCAATGCTTCAATATTTATTCATCAACTGTACCAAATGTACCATACTTATGTAAGTTAGTAACAGGGGAAAATATTAGAAAGGGAGGGGGTGGGTATATGGGAATCCCCTATATTTTCTGTTACTTTTCTGTAACGTAAAGCTTCTTTGAAAATCAAGTGAAAAAGTCAGACACTTGTGGCACATCCAGAAAAAATTGTCACTGTACATAGAAGCCAGCAGTTCTTACAGTGATGAAAGACACAATATTTCTTTAAAATTTAATATGTTATTTATTTTTTCATAAAATTTTTGGCTTTGATTTTGGGGAGGTTTTGGATTGCAGAGGGATCACAACTGTGGCAGTGAGTGTCACTGTTGCAGGGTGTCTGGTGGGGGGATGTATGTGGAGAGGTGTACCTGGGACCTGTCTCTATAGAATATGAATGCATTCATGTGGTCAAGGGGTGTTTTCTCGGTGGGTGGAGACCCATGCACTAACAGAAAGAATACTGAATTCCCATCCTGGGGAGTCCTGCTACATTATCTAACAGAATGCCAAGAATCCCTTGAGTACGTGGGCAGTGCCTAGTGATGGAGGACAGCCCGATACACCAGGCCCTTGTAACTGATGATTGTACTTATGAGCCTGGTTCTTGTGAAATTGAAACTTAGCTTAGTATTATATATTGCCTAACAGTTACCTCATGCAAGTCTCCTTGTTGCTCATATGTGGCCTCTCTCTAAGCCAAACTCAGCATATAAACTCACTACCTTCCCCCTGGTGTGGAACATGACTCCCTGTGATGAGCCTCCCTGGAATCAAGGGATTATTACCAAGAACCAACTAGTGGTGCATTCATGAAAAGGCCTCCACCAAAAGGGGGAAATAATAAATACAAATGAGTTTTTATAGCTAAGAGATTTCAAAGTGAGTCAGGAAGTCATTTCAGAAGTTATGCTTATGCACATCTCAGGATCTCACTGACTGCCACAATGAACAGTACCTCAAGCAAGGGTGCTCCTGAGGGCTTAGAGACATCTAGACACCATAGGCAGGGCAGACAACACCAAGAATTTGAAACCCTGTCAGTGGTCCTTACCTTGGAAAATACGATAACCTATCCCCCAATGTATCGGAGTTGAACCCATTTATAATTTTCCTACACATAGCTCTTATGGCCCGGTTTATTTGAACCTATAATTAGCACTATACCCATTAAATATGTGTCCCAGAGACTTAAATATTCCAGCTGTTGTTATGGCAGTTGAACCCTGAATCTCAGTAGAGTTGCAGTCAACACCGACTCTCCAGTTCATTGGACTCACCAAGGAAAATTGACAAAAAGATGATGGACAATGCCCATCCCAAAAAACAGAGAGTATCCACAACTGCAGGTAAGACAGTTCTACCCATCAGTCCCATAGTATCTAAGCCCCCTTTCAATTGGAAGCAAAGTGTGCATCTCCATCCCCAAATCCTCAAGATGAATAAACATAAGCAGGAAATGCAAATATGGACTAAAGTAGACTTATTACTATTTTAGCAATGGAAGAACTTGTATTGTTGCTATAAAGGTATTGATATAAAGGCAGTGGCCACCAGAGATGGAATAATAGGTGTAATTTGGGGCATTTTGGGAACACTGGAATTGTTCTGCATGACATTACAATGATGGATACAGGCCATTATACATTTTGTCAAAATCTATAAAATTGTGCAGTGTAAACCATAATGTAAACTATAGACAATGGTTAGTAGCAATGTTTCAATATGTGTTCATCAATTGTAACAATGTACCTAACACATTAATGAAAGAAGTGGTTAATGGGAAAAAAAGTATGGTTGGAGGAGGGAATGGGGTATATGGGAATCCCCTATATTTTCGATGTAACATTTTGTATGTCATCTAAAGAATCTTCAAAAATAAATTAATTAATTAATGAAACAATAAAAATAAAAGACAATCTAATACCAATCTTGCTCAAGCTCTTCCAAGCTACCAAACTCATTCTATGTAGCCTACATCACCCCTAATTCCAAAATCAGGTGAAAATACTATGAAAAAAAAAGAAAATAACAGACCAATGTCTCTAATGAATACAGGTGCAAAATTCCTCAACAAAATACTTTCAAACAGAATAGAAAAGCACATTAAAAGAATTATATACCACGATCAAGTGGGTTTTATCCCAGGTATGCAAGTATTTTTCAACATAAGAAAACCAATTAGTGTAACAAACTAGATTAATCAATTGAAGAAGAAAAATCACATGATCCTCTCAATCGATGCAGAGGTGTTTGACAAAATACAGCACCCTTTCTTGATAAAAACACTCCAAAATATAGGAATAGAAGGAAGCTTTGTCAACATAGTAAAGTGCGTGTATGAAAAACCCACAGCTAGCATTGTACTCAATGTTTAAAGAGTTAAAGCTTTCCCGCTGAGATCAGGAAAAAGATAAGGATGCCTACTGTCACCACAGTTATTCAACATTGTGCTAGAAGATCTAGCTAGAGTGATTAGTCTAGATAATGAAATAAAAGACAGCAAAATAGGAAAGGAAAAAGTAAAACTATTGTTATTCACTGATGATCTGTTCCTATATCTAGACGATCCAAAAAAGTCCACAACAAAGTTATTGGAACTAATAAATGAGTTCAGCAAAGTGGAAGGATACAAGATTAATATTCAAAAATCAGTAGCATTTCTATACAACACTGATGAACAATCTGTGAAGGAAATTAGAAAAAAAATCCACTTATAATAGTGACTAAAAGAATCAAATACTTAGGAATAAACTTAGCCAAGCCCATAAAGGACCTGCAATAAAAAAACTACAAAACTTTGCTAAAAGAAACCAAATTAGACAAATAAATGGAAGAACATTCTGTATTCATGGTTTGGAAGACCAAATATCGTTAGGATATAAATTCTACCCAAACTGATTTACTGATTCAATGCAATCACAATAAAAATCCCAACAACATTTTTTGGAGAATTGAAAAAGCCAATTTTCAAATTTATTTGGAAGGGTAAGGGGTTCAGAAGAGCCAAAAATGTCTTTAAAAAGAAAAACGGAGTTAGAGGACTTTCACTTACTGGAAAAAAAAAAAAGACATTATGGTACTGGTATAAAGACAGAGAGATTGACTAATGGAAATGAATCAAGAATGTAGAAATAGACCTTCATATTTACATTCAAGTGATTTTTCACAAGGCTGTCAAGCCCACCCAGCTGGGCCAGAACAGTCTATTCAACAAATAGTGCTGGGAGAACTGGATATCCATATCCAAAAGAAAGAAAGAAAACCCCTATCATTCTCCTTTATACAAAAAATAATCCAAAATGGATCAAGGTCATAAATATAAAATCTACAGCCATAAAATTCCTACAGAAAAATATAGGAAAACATCTTCAAGATCTTGTGGTAAGCATTAGTTTCTTAAACTTTACACCCAAAGCACATGCAATGAAAGAAAAAAACAGATAAATGGGAACTCCTAAAAATTAATCATACTGTACTTCAAAAGACTTTGTCAAGGAAGTAAAAAGGCAGTCTATTCAATGGGAAAAAAATATTTGGAAATCACATATCCAACAAAGGTTTGATATCCATGCTATATTAGAGATCATTCAACTCAACAATTTTGACAAGCAACTGAATTAAAAAATGGGCAAAGGACTTGAATATACATTTCTCCAAAGAGGAAATACTAATGAGCATAAAGCACATGAGAAAATGCTCAACATCACTAGCTATTAGGGGCATGCATATCAAAACTACAATGAGATACCATTTCACACCTTATAAAGTGGCCATTATTTAAAAAATAGAAAACTACAAGTGCTGGAAAGGATGTAGAGAAACAGGGACACTCTGGTACTGTTGATGGGAATGTAGAATGGTGCAGTCTGTGTGGATGACAGTTTGGCAGTACCTCAAGAGCCTGAATATAGAACTGCTGTATGACCCATTACTAGGAATATATTCAGAGGCACTGAAAGCAATGGCACAAACTGACATTTGCACACCGATGTTCACAGCAACATTATTCACCATTGCTAAAATAGGGAACTGGCCCAAGTGTCTATCAACTGAGGAATGGCTAAACAAAATGTAGAATATATATACACAATGGAATACTATTCATCTCTAAGAAGAAAAGAAATCAGGATGCCTATGACAACATGGATGAACCTAGAGGATATTATGTTAAGTGAAATAAGCCAGACACAAAAGGATAAATATTGTCTGGAGTATAGGTTACTAGGAAATAGAATGTGGGTTGAGAATGGGAGCTGATGCTAAATATATATAGCATTAGTAATAAGGTTAATTGTAAAAGTGTGGAAATGAATAGCTGATGGTAACACATTATAATGAGTATAACTAACACTGCTGTGTTATAAATAAGACTGTGGCTGAAAGGGTGGTCTGTGGATATAATATTTCAATTGAAAAGAAGTAGAGAATAATTTAGGGACTGTATAACAGTGATTTCGGTGGTGGACAAAGATTTTGGTTAATAGTATAAGAATGTTCTTTAACAAAGTGTCAAGAATATGGTGTATTATTACAACTAATGTAACTTATGAATTATAGCTAACAGTAATATCACAATTGTGATATTTTTTGCAGCAATGGCAAAGAAGATATTACATCAATTCTAAGGGACAATAATAGGATGGTATAAAGGGGTATAGGATTTTTCCTTTTTTAGTAATGCAAATGTTCTAAAATTGACTGAGGTGATGACAGTACAACTGTGACAAATATGATAGCCATTGAGTGAACACTTTGAATGGATTGTACAAAGCATGGAACTGTATAACACAGGGAATCCAGTGGTGGAAAATGGACTGTGGTAAACAGGACAAATATGAGAACATTTACTCATGAATGATACAAATATATAATATAGGGTGTTAATATTCAGGTGGGTTGGGGGGAAATTATACCAAATGTAAGATATGGCTATAGTTAGTAGTAATATTTTGATGATGCTTTTTCATAGTTTCTAACAAATGTCTCACAACAATGCAAGGTATTGATGATAGGAAGATGTATGGGAGCCTTATATGATGAGATTCATGATGTTTTTTTAAATTCACAACTTTTACTATACATTTATTGTTTATATATGTTCATATATGAATGATATACATTATTAAAATTTTATTTTAAAAAATCTTTCCACTGATAGCACAGCAGAAATAAATTTAAAATATCCACACAGAATAAAATATTTACAGAAACTTCTAGACTAGTGTATAACCAAGCATCTGACCACCTAGCCATGCTTTGCCAAGTTGACACAAAATTAACCATCCCATCCTTCAACAAAATATCATATGAGTGGAACCATAAAGTGTGTACCTTTTTTAGACTGGCATCTTTAATTTAGTAATATGCATTGAAATTTAATCAATGTGTTTTCATGGCTTGATAACATATTTATTTTTATTGATGATTAATATTCCACTGTATAAACACCACAGTTGGTTTGTTCAATCACCAATTGAAGGAAATCTTAGCCCTAAACATAAAATGGATAACTACCAAAGATTCATTTTGAGTTATTTTTGTCTGAGTTGTACAATCTGTATCCAGGTTTATTTTCTGACCTATGAAAGTTCAATTGTTCCAGCACCATTTCTTGTAAAAACTATCTTTTCTCCATTGAAGTGTCTTTCATCCTTTGTGAAATATCACTTCACTATACTTGCGTGGATGTATTTGTGGGCACTCTAATCTATTCCATGGGTATTACTAGTCCCCTCTCCATATCATAGCTTTGGTCTATTATTTCAGTAATACCAGACTGTCTTGATTTACTTTAGACATGCTATAAGTCTTGATAATGGGTAATTTGAGTCCTCCAACTTTGTTCTTCACCATCAGTATTGCGTTTTCTATTCACGATCTTTTCCAAATTCCAAATTTCTAGTGTTCACTGATGATATGTAGGAAATAAATTTAGATTTTATTGTGTTCTGCAATATTACTATAATTGCTTGTTACTGTCAGGAGGTTTGTTATTGATACTTTAGTAATTTTTCCATATAGACACCATCACATATCTGAACAACAGCAGTTTTATTTCTTCCTTTCCTATTTGTACCCATTTATTTTCTTTCTTTTCTTGTCTTATGGCACTGGTTGGGACTTCCAATACAACGCTGAATAAGAGTGATGAGAAAATATATCCTTGCCTTTTTCTCCATCTTATAGTGAAGCATCCATTTTCTCACCATTAAATATGAAATTAGTTGTCTGTTTTTTGTAGATGTTCTTTACCAAATTGAGAAAGTTTCTCTCTATTTCTAGTTTTCTGAGAGTTTTTCCATGGATGGATTTTGTGTTTCTTGTCATTGTTTCTCTGGGAGGATGTGGCAGTTTGAGATTATTTATGAATCCCCAAAAGAGAAAGATTATATTTGTAAACTAATCTATTCCTCTGGTTGTGATACCCTTGTATTAAATTCAGTGAGGGAACTCTGATTAAGTTAATTTGATAAAATCAATTTAGGTCTTCTGATTGGACTACATCAGTAGGGTGTGACTCAGGTTGAGCTCCTGCCCCCTTGGTGGGTTGGTATAAATGAACACTCACTCAAGAAGACACACCAAGAAGAGAGAGAGCTCTGTTATGCTTGACCCTCGGTCCCTGGGGAGAGAAAAGTCATTCACCTGATAGTTTTCAGCTCACCTTGGGTAGACAGCCAAGACTGATACAGAAGGCCAGAAAGAAATGACTCCTATTCCAGGAGAGACTGGAAGCCCTGAGAGACAAGCCCTGTGCCAGTCTGCAGCTGAGAGAATGGAAGCCCAGTGGGGAAGGCTGAACCCTAGCAGAGATCAGCGACTATATTGCTTCAACACACAGCAACTGACTTTGGTGAGAAAGCAATCTTGAGTTGGACTCTTTAGGGCCTTGTAACTGTAAACTTTTAATAAATACACTTTATAAAAGCCAACAGATTTCTGGTATTTTGCATTGGCACCCCTTTGCCAGACTAATAGAAAGGGATAGTTTAAAATGCTTTTTCTGCATCAATTGATAAGACCATGTTTTAGTTTGCTAAAAGCTGCTGGGAGCAATATACCAGAAATGGGTTGACTTTTACAAACCACACATCCTTCCTGGATAACTGCATTTCCAATTCTGCCTTGCAAGAAAGGCTGCCAGTTTCCATGTTTGGTTAAATTCTCACATGGGACACTATTCTTTTGGGACTCATTTTCTGGAAGCTCAGAATTTCCCAAACCATCAATTTCAGGTTTCTCTGTGCCCAGGAGTTTAATTCTTAGCTTATCCCTCTCATCCACATTTTACTATAAGCTAGAAGGAGAAGCCAGGCCACATTTTCCACAGTTAGTTTGGAAATATTCTTAGCTAAATATCCCAACTCATCACTTTCAAATTCTGCCTTCCAATTAATATCAATAGTCAATTTTGCCAAGTTCTCTGCCACTTTAAAATAAGGATCACCTTTCTTCCAATTTGCAATGACACACTCATCATCTCTATCTAATGCCTCATCACTAGTACCTTTGGTATTCATATCTCTTCAAAGCAATCTAGGCATTTTCTACCAAGCATCTCCCAAGTCTTAAAAAATCTTCCCCTTTCCTATTTTAAAAACACTTTTTAAAATTTTTGGTATTTATGCAGCAGCATGTACCCACTCTTCTTATACCAATTTCTGATTTAGTTTGCTAAAAGCTGCTGGAAACAAAATACCAGAAATGGGTTGGGTTTGACAATGGGAATTTTTTAGGTTACAAGTTTACAGTTCTGAGGCTCTGAAAACATCTAAATCAGGGTATCATCAGGAGATCCTTTCCCCTTGAGCTGCAGCTGTATGCAATCAGGCAAATGGTGGCCTCTGCTCATCTCTCCCCTCTTGTCTGGGCCTTGTTGCTTTCAGCTTCTGGCTAAAGTGCTTTTCTCTCAGCTTCTATGTTCCGTTCTGGCACCCAGGGCCTTCCCTTTCAGATTCTGGGGTCTTCTCTGTTCCTGCAGTTTGTTTCTGTGTCTGTGGCTTTTTATTCCTCCATTTATAAAGGACTTCAGTAAGATGATTAAGACCCACCCTGGGTCACACAATCTAATCAAAGACCCTTAACTGAAGTAATTTAATCAAAAGTTCCCACTTGCAATAGGTTTACATGCACAGAAATGGATTAGATATAAGAACAGGATTTTCTGGGGTCCACAAATGATTCAAACTGCCACATATCATAAGCTCTTTCTCTAGTCTGTTCATATGGTGGAGTACATTTATTGATTTTTAAATGTTAATTGACCTTGCATACCTGGAATAAATTCCATTTGATCATAGTGTATATTTTTAAAATATTAAAATTGGGCTTAATTTGCTAATATTTTGTTCAAAAATTTTGGATCTCTGTTCTCCCTTCTTCCCATTTCTTTTTCTGGTTTGAGTAATAGGGTATCACTGGCATCCAAGAACAACCTAAAATGCATTCCTTCTATTTCTGTTTCCTAGATGAGACTGGGAGAAATTGGAATTATTTCTTCCTTAAATTTTGATAAATTTTATTTTAAATTCCATTTAATTCCAAATCTTTGAGGGACTCCTTTGACCCCCCAAAAAACTGTTCTTTTTAAGTGTGTTATTTAATTTCTAATTATTTGGGAATTTTCCCACTGTGTTTCTGTTATTGATTTCTAGTTTACTTCCATTGTGTTCTGCGAACATACTTTATCTGATTTCTATCCTAAACTGTTTTTTATTGCCTAGAAGGTGATCCATCTAGCTGAAATATTTCAGGTGATCTTGAGAAGAGAGTCATAACTGAAATCTGCTTTCCTTCTGCTCCAAGTAAGCAGATATCATCTGTGCAAATGGATTTGCCTCATATCTCTCACATGTTCAAGAGTCATTGATTTTCAGTTGTGCAGCTGCTTCTTGTGATGATGGAAGAAACAATTTTCAAGTTCTTCCATGTTGTGGCTGAAATGGAAATCCATTATATACTTTTAAAATTTGTCACTAATAAAATTTTAAGGAAAAAAGATATTAAAAAAGAAGCATTTATAAGTTACTTGTATATAATCCCATGTTAAATCTGCTTAACTTTCAAGTCCCTGCATCTATGTGTCAATAGTATGATTAGTTGTATGTTCCTCCTGATTTATTAAAACCGTGAAAACAGAAGAAAATTAGATTCAAATAACTTTGTAATTGAAATTCTGCAATTAATATTTTATGTTCTCCTTATGTGGATAGCCAAGGAACTAAATCCTGGATTAGTCTTGCTGCCAATTAAATCTCAAAGAACATTTGGGAAAAAATATGTCTAACACTTAAAAAAATAAAAACAATTTTCCCTCTTATTTGTAAAAACCCTAATTCATTCTTTTATTTATTCTCTATGTTTATAGTCAAAATCAGATGTGACTCATTTTTTATTTTGGCCTATTATATGTATGAGCTTAAATCAAGATAATAAAGGGCAACTGGTAAATCATATTTTCTAAATTCTCTTTTCAACCCTAGAAGAAAATTAACACCAGGAACACTGTGCTACATATTTAAGGCAAAGTATTAGGCCAGCAGCAGACTTTGTCCTCATTTTCTGCTTCCTCCACACTGCCTTTGGCATCCTAGGCTATGTTTTTTTAGTCTGTGATCCCTATCATTAAAGGGTTGGAACTGATATAGAGCCAGTTCCACCCACCACACAGATGCAGGAACCAATGGGGGAAAATGAAGCTGAAAATAAATACCTGTGATTTAAAAGGAAATACAGTCACCTCAAAGGCAAAACATCAAGGCAGTGAGAAGGCAAAGTACAATACAACAAGTGAACTATGTTTAAATACCAAACTGATTTACTTGGCCACAGATAAAAACCAAAAGCCCTTTTTCCAACAGTTATCAAAATAAAAAGAATAAATACTAATGAAATATTTACTTTCATTTTAAAGCATTTCTTTGTTGTTCAGATGTTCTTATTTGAAAAATGATTTTCTGCTAACAAAGTCCAGATTTTAATATTAAAATAGTGAAGAAGTACTGAATTTTGAATGTTTTCCAAATGAAGGAGTCTTGGGTAATTCACATGTGTTATTTTTCTGTTTTCTTTTTATAAAAATAGAGATTAATTGGGACTGGGCAAAGCTTTGTAATTGAGGCTGAAAATGATTTGACTGCTTTTAAGCCTATGGGTTTTCATGGATATATTTTGTTGTTGTTGTGGCATTTTGTCTAGCCTTTTGATTTCACTTAAAGTCTGTGCTATTAGATCTCAGAATCAATCTACAGGAGAAGTTCACCAGAATAATTTCTAAAGCTCCTCTTTCTTTTGCTCAAAAATAAAATCTCTGGATGAAAATTCTCAGCAATACCATTTCCATTTTCTATGCATTTCTCATCTCAGAAACAAATTAATAAAGAAAAATTGCCACATGGGGCAAAAATTTTTCCTGTCCCACATGTGCCATTTTGGCATCATCTCACTGGCTCCTCCAGAACATTTCGGGTCTCCTTAGTTTTGCTGTGAAGGTGGAACATCACTGGAGCTTTAGAACATGGTGGGTGTTGGTTCCATTATGAGGAAGTAAAGCATTTTCCCAAAGTGTCTATCAAGCAGCTTGAGAGTGAAATAGATTTTCATGGACGAGATTAATGAATTTCAGAAAGAAGTAGTGAGACAAAAGTACTCAGCTCCCCCTTGTTATCGTCCCCCTTTTAAGCTTCAATAGGTACTTCATTAAGTGAAACAATGCTTTCACCATCTATCATTTGCCAGGCCTTTAATTTCCAATACAGCCTGGGACTCTGCAATCCCAGCATGTGGGTCACAATTTCCAACGGATTTGCATTTTAATTTCCAAATTCATAATATCATGCGTTTCCTAAGAATATTAAAAGCACTGGAGTGAAATAAGAGCAAGTACATATTTCTCTTTTCAAATCAGTTTCTAGGACAAGCCATGATTTCTTCAGATTCATTTTTCTGGAAAGTAATTTTTGTATTTCTGGTTACTGATATATTTCAAACACCTAGAATAGTTCCTTGCACATTGTAGGCCATATATATATATATATATATTAATTCCAAACAATTATATATATATATATATATATAATTGTTTGGAATAAAAATATTACAATTGCAAAGGGTATTTGCAAATTATTTCCTCTGTGAAGTATATGAATTATATTTGCATCATTACTAGAGCAGCTCCATAACATATCCTAGTTATATTTATTAGAATCAGTTCATATTAAATATTGAGATCATTTGACATGCTAACATATAAAAGTAGGCCTAAATTGATGGAAATGAAAAGATTAAAAAGAATTACAATAAACAAACAACAAAAGTATTTCATGAAATAGACATTCTCATTCACAACTTGCTGGCTGATATATCAGCAGTTCCTCCCTCTGCTTTCAATTCTTCATTCTCTAAGGAGGCAATTCTATTATTTCTAGTTTAAAGCCTTCAATTATTCTTAAACATATATATATTCTTTCTTTATGTTTACTTATGGTCTAGGGTTTCCCTGGGGGCATTTGAAGTTAAGAAAAAAAGCACCTGAACTATAAAGCCTAAATCATTTCTCCTCCTTCTTCTCCTCCTCCTCCTTCTTTCTTCTTCTTCTTCTTCTTCTTCTTCTTCTTCTTCTTCTTCTTCTTCTTCTTCTTCTTCTTCTTCTTCTTCTTCTTCTTCTCTCCACAAATATGTAAATATAATTAAATAAATAGATAAATGTTTGTTTTTATGATAAAATAGTTAAGATGACGTTTCTAAAATCTTGCAAGAGGGAAGACATCATACTACATTGTCCATATCTAGTATTCAAGAATAAATGAGCATGTAAGACAATTTCATTATTTATTGAACTAATGAAATTTGGATGTATTTGATGAACCTATCAAATGATCCAAGCTATTCTCATAATTCACAAGTAGGGATTCAAGGTTATAGCAAATACTACACTAGGAGTGAATACGAAAAGTAAGATTT
>JAQZBX010061835.1:0-10096 GCA_029593785.1 Cabassous unicinctus
ACGGGAAGGAGGAGAACAACTTTTGGATTTCTTTACATCTAAAACTGAGATCCATAAGGACAATGTAATAAAATACAGGATCTGTAAGGAAATACTAGGTCCACGGCCATGGTTGTCAATCTATATTAAACTGAAGAGTCAGGGGCACTTTATTTTGCCACTTTGAAAGATCTAATTCTAACCAGCTGAAACCTTATTTCTGCTAAAACAGATGTGCTCACAGCGATACCACTGAATTGCTGAATCCCTGAACTGACACAAAACCTTATTTCTCAGAGAGTCAAGACAGGTATTGTTCAAGATGAGAGATGAGAGTTAAGTCTTTTTATTTTTTAGGAGGTACTACGGATTGAACCCAGGACCTTGTACATGGGAAGCAGGTGCTCAACCATTTAAGCTACATGCACTCCACAAAAGTTAATTCTTTTTGTCATCTTAGGGTGATTTTTACTTGTACACACTCATCTTAAGGGAGTGTGGTGGTAGCCAAAACAGTCAAACACACGAAATACTGTCTTTGTCATTAGTAGACCCATATTCTTGTTCTGGCATGCCACTAACCAATTATAGGTGTTTTCTTGGACAAGTCACTTAATTCTATGGTACTTAATTTGCTCATCTTTAAAGAAGGTATCAGATTTATAAAATGCTATTGACCTGAGGATCTCCAATGTACAATGATTCTTGAGTATTGCCCAATTGAATCACAGATTTATTAACATCTGACTCTACATTTCCGAATCTAGCAAGAGGATTGCTGTGGATTTCATGGTATAAAATGAATCTTGTCATAGGTGGTGAGGTTTAGGTATCAACCCACTGCTGCAAACTCAATTTGGCTGTGTTATTTCCCAGAATGAAAAATTTTCCATACTAGCAGCAGCATTGAATAAGTGGTTAAGAGCTGGAAACAGACATCCTGAGCTGGAATCCGAGCTCTCCTACTTTTTATCCTATGACTTTGAGCAAGTCACTTACACTTGCTAAGCCTCAGTTTCCTTTGACATGAAATAGGGTTAATAACATCTCATACTTTTGTTGTGAAGTTAAAATGAAATAATGTATAGGAAATATTTAGTACAGTGCCTAGAACACAGGAAGCACTTAATAAAATTGAATTATTATAAGCACCACATGGTATAAAATGAATCATGTTGTGTTATTTGGAATGGGGGCAAACAGTTATATTGAAAGTTGGCATTTCAAAATATTTGATCATGTGGAATTTAAGCCAGTAAGAAAATTTTCTCTGTTTTGAAAGAAGATTTTGTGCCCAAGTCCTTGATTGTCTATTGTGGTCTGTGAGCTCTTTCATGAAAGCCCAGGGTATTCTTCCTGGATCAACACAGAGCATTTCTCAAGAAATATGAATATTGGAGGATTTGAGTGGAAAAAAAGACACATGATTGGTTTTTGGATTAGAAAAGAAAAATAAATTGATCTTGTGTAGGAGTTTGCCAACTAACAATGGATAACAAATACATCAATTTTAATATAAGTCAGAGTTATTTTTTATGTGTTTGTTTCTGTGTGGTGTGAATAAAAGAGGAGATGTATGAGAATCATACAAGAGAATCATTTTTTTAAATATTTTCTGATTTCTTCAAGTTTTGCAAGGATCTGAATGAAAAGTGAAATAATGAAGATGAATGCGTAGAGCTTAGGGTTTTCTGTCTGGTTGTGAAATGAAATCTTGAGCACAGACCTTGAGAAGGTTAGAAAAACATGTCAGCCAGTTGTTGGTTCTCCCAAGGGTGAGCTCCTCTGGAGAGGAGTTGGCAATTAGAAATGCACTCAATTTTCTCCTCAAGGGTTGTCACTGGAAGGATACTCTGATGCTTTGGGCTATCCATAGGCAGACCACTTCTCTTGGGGCTTGGAACACTTGGAATCTAAGGCCAGCTTCTTGACAAGGCATTTGTGGGAACATGTGGAAAAGGATTCCTTTCCACCTACTTCATTATGTACTATGCCCACTTATGACAAGGACAGGCCATCTTGCCTCTTACTATCATTGTTTTCTAAGAACACATGAAAATATATAGCAAAAGGAATCTCAGGTCCAGGAAAAAGTGATAATTAATAGTGGAAAAACTTAGTTTTATAGTGATACTAATTTGAAGATTAATCAAAAGTGTAATTCTTTATTAAGTAGAAATGGAATTTGAATGAACTGCTTCTAGTTGATTAAGCAGACTTGTCTTCTTATTGATTATTAGTATTAATGACATAAGTTAAAACTGGAGGTCAATAATTTTTGATTGGTTGCCCAGAGATTATATTTAGGATGATGGTAAGTAGACCACAGGGCAATTGTAGCAGTCTCACCCTACTGTACTGGCCTTCTCAAGGCAGTTGGTGACCAATCAAGCCCTCATCTTATTTCCGTTTGATGAACTGATAAAAGCAATTCCATGAGTACATCACAGCAGTACTTCAGTTTTATTAAGATACTGTTTCCTAGATTCCTATCATGTGTCAATGCACCATTTCTTATTTTTCCCTTATATACTCCATTCAGTATAAACATTTCTGGATTAGACTTTAGACTTTTATGGAAAAACATGGAAATTTTATTTCTTTTCTGCTGATAGCATTAATAATGTAAGTTGTAAAAACTTGGAAAATACAAAAACCCATAATGAAATTAATGGTCACCTGTATTCTCACATCCAGGAGTTAATGCCATAAATATATTAATTTATTTCCTTATAAACTTTTACACACCTATGTATTTTAACATAGATGAATAAACTATATAAAGTTTTATAAGTGGTATTTTTGAATTTGAATTTTGTTCTTAAAAATATAAAAAATGGGTTGAAGCAAGATGGTGTTGGCTTAGGAGGGCAACCGCGGACGGCTCCCAGAGTGCGGCGGATAGTGGACGAGATCCTGCAAGGGGGTCTGTGCTGTGGGCGTGTGGAGTGAGAAGCTTGGGACATCTATCTGGGCAGATCGACAGCGTGGACTGAACCATAGATATTCGTGAGTTTTAAGCCTGCCTGTGGTGGTTAACACAGTCGGCTGACCCCCACTCTTACGGGAAAAAAAAAAAAAGCCAGTTGGAACCGCAACTCCCATCTGGTAACTGGGAGACAGGGCCTGGTGGGAGCGGGTGTTTTCTGAGGGGGAAGCCTCGGCAAGAGAGCTTTATTTCCTGGGGATTTGGCTGCCTGAAGCCCCCTGCCACTTAAATGAACAAAACAGCTGCAGTGAATTGGCACCCAGAGGAGGGGAGTGGGTAAAATCCTGAGGAAGTGGATTTGACTAGCTTCCCAGGGATAAACCCTGGGCCCGCAGAGCTGGGGAGAGGGCACTCTCACAGAGAGGGAGAGTTCTGACAGAAAGCAGAGAGTGGATACTTTAGCTGTCGATTTGGTTGCCTGGACCACCTCATAATTTTGGGGAGCAGATAAGCCAGCTTGAAGCAGCACCAGGCTGAGGGGAGGGGCGAATCTGCTGAGTAAACCGGTGACGCTGGGGATCTGATCCAGAAGGGCGGAGTCTGCCATTTTTAGCATCCTACAATGACAAACATCAGAACTTTAGCATTCCTGGGGAATCCAGAAATTGGGAAGTGCTTGATTAGTTTCCAGAGCCCAGTTAGGGTCCCCACCATGAGGGGGATAATTTAGAGAAGGACTTATTTTTGGTCCTGTATTACACCAAATAATAAATAAATAAATAAAACGGTCACTTTAATAAATGAAAAAGAAATTCTTTTTAATTTAGTTTAAGAGCCAAAAGCTGCTTCAGGACATGCATATAGAATCCTGGGGGGAAATTGATTGATAAACACAATCAGGTTGAGAGGATCCACAGGGACCTCAGGGAATATTGATCCCTCTTAGCTTTGTTTGACTGCTTGCCTGTGTGGTTGTTTGTTTTTTCTCTATTTATTGTCTCTTGCTTTTCTTTCCTCTTTCCTCCCCCCTTTCTTCTTTCTTTCATTTTTTTTTAATTAGGTGCTGATAGATTGGCTCTTCTTTGTTGTGCTTCTTCTTCAGTAATTTCCCATTCTCTCTATATATTGATTTTGTTTTCCAAACTATCTCTTATCCTTCCCTCATCTTTCTACTTTCTGACTTCTGTTGTGGCTATTAAATACCACATTTTTCCATATGCCCATAACTCAAGGGTGTCAATTTCTATTCTATCTATTTTGCTTTCTTCTCTTTTTTTAATACTAACTCTTTCCTTTCAGCCCTTTCTTAACTCTTTCACTCCTTCCTCATAATTCTAGCCTTCTAAATCATTATATATATATTCCTCTATTTGGTTTCCAAGTCCATTGTAGGCACTAAATTTCCTTTCCTTTTACTTTACACAGCCTACATGAGTTAAATAATTACCTCATTAAGTATTATTTGGCCCCTCTTTTAACTTCTATCAATATTACTATTATCCTTTTTCCTTTCTCACCTCTTTCAATTCCTCCAGCCCTAATCTTTTGCCTTCAAGGGAACATAGAAAGAAGCAAGGAAATAAAATTAGAAGTAAAAGTATCAAAGAGAAAACTTTACACACAAACAGAACCACCAGCTAAATAAAACTCTAGAGCAGAGAGAGAAGCTAATCAACTGAATAAATCCATCAAGATAAAATGATGACTAGAGGGCAAAAAAAATTACAAACTACACTGAGAAACAGGAAAACATGGACCAATCCAATGAACAAACTAAAAACCAGGAAGTGGAGTAGAACATTGAACAACTAATCAAAGCTGTCCAAACAAATATCATGGACCAACTTAAAGAAGTGAAGGAAGAGATTAAGAATATAAAGAAGACACTGGGAGAACATACTGAAAAAATTGTAAACACCCACAAAAAGATAATGGATATAATGGTGACCAATGGCAAAATCCAAAAAATCAAAAAGAGACTGGAATCACAAAACAACAGATTTGAAGAGACAGAAGAAAGAATTAGTGATGTGGAAGACAATACATCTGAAATCAAACAGATAGTAGAAAAAATAGACAAAAGTTAGAAAAAAATCCAACAGGGACTCAGGGAATTAACTGACAACACAAAACACTCAAACATACACATTATGGGCATCCCAGAAGGAGAAGAGAAGGGAAAGGGAACAGAAGAAGTGTTGAAGGAAATAATGGCTGAAAACTTCCCAAACCTATTGAGAGAGATGGATGTGCAGATCCAAGAAGCAAAGCGCACCCCAAACAGTATAAATCCCAACAGGCCAACACCAAAACATATACTTGTCAAAATGTCCAATGCTCAAGACAAAGAGAAATTACTCAAGGCAGCAAGAGAAAAGAGAGCCATCACGTACAAGGGAAGCACAATAAGATTAAGGGCTGATTTCTCAGCTGAAACCATGGAGGAAAGAAGACAGTGGTATGACATAGTCAAAATACTAAAAGAAAAAAACTTCCAGCCACGAATTCTCTACCCAGCAAAACTGGCATTCAAAAATGATGGAGAGTTTTAAATATTCACAGATAAACAGAAATTAAGAGAGTATGTCAATAAGGAACCTGCACTTCAAGAAACACTAAAGGAAGTTCTACAAGTTGAAAGGAAAAAACAAGGGAGAGACAGTTGGAGGAGAGATTAAAAGCAACTAATGAGACAAAAAACAAAAACAAAACAACATGTGACATACATTAACCCAAAGAAAAATGACTGAAGTAAGAAATTCGTTGCGAGTAATAACACTGAATGTTCATGGACTAAATTTACTTATCAAGAGAAACAGATTGGCAGAATGGATAAGGAAATATGATACATCTACATGCTGTCAACAAGAAACCCACCTTCAACCCAGAGATTCAAGGAGGCTTAAAGTGAATGGCTGGAAAACGATTTTGCAAGCTAACAATAGCCAAAAGCGGGCAGGAGTAGCTATTCTAATATCAGACAAAATAGACTTTATATGCAAAACTATCGTAAGAGACAAAGATGAACACTATATATTAGTAAAAAGGGTAATCTCTCAAGTAGAGAGAACAATCTTAAACATATATGCACCTAATCAGAGTGCCTCAAAATACATGAAGCAAACCTTGGATAAACTAAGTGGAGAAATAAATGCCTCTACAATTATAGCAGGGGATTTTTAAAACGCCATTATCACCATTAGACAGAACATCTAGACAGAGAATCACTAAAGAAACAAAGGCTCTCAACAATACATTAGAGGACCTGGACTTAATAGACATATACAGAACACTACACCCAAACACAGCAGGATTTACATTCTTCTCGAGTGCACATGGAACATACTCCAAGATAGACCACATGCTAGGCCACAGAACAACTCTCAATGAATTCAGAAAGATTGAGATTATACAAAGTAATTTCTCTGATCACAACGGAATGAAATTGGAAATCACTAAGGGCCAGAGAAACAGGTTAGGCACAAGGATATAGAAGTAAAATAACCCACTCTTAGACAAACAGTGGGACAAGGAGGAAATCTCAAAAGAAATGAGCAACTAACTTGAAACTAATGAAAATGACAACAAAACATATCAAAACCTATGGCATGCAGCGAAAGCTGTCCTGAGAGGGAAGTTCATAGCCATAAATTCATATATTAAAAAAGAAGAAAGAACTAAAATTGAAGACCTAACTGCACACTTCGAGGAATTGGAAAAACAACAACTAACTAAACCAAAATGAAATAGGAAGAAGGAAATAACAAAAATTCGAGCAGAACTAAATGAAATAGAGAATAAGAAAGCACTAGAAACAATAAACAAAACAAAAACCTGGTTCTTTGAGAATATCAATAAAATTAACAAACCCTTAGCCAGACTAACAAGGAAAAAGAGAGACCAGATTCAAATACACAAAATAAGGAATGAGCAAGGGGATATCACTACTCACCCCACAGAAGTAAAGAGTATAATAAGAGGATATTTTAAAAAATTATATGCCAACAAGAAGGATAATTTAGAGGAAATGGACAAGTTTCTAGAAGCACTCAAACAGCCTACATTGATAAAAGAAGAAATTGATGAACTCAACAGTCCAATTACAAGTAAAGATATAGACTCAATCATGAAAAACCTCCCAACTTCTTAGAGCCCAGGACCAGATGGTTTCACAGCTGAATTCTACCAAACATTCTAGAAAGAGCTAACACCAATTCTGCTTAAGCTCTTCCAAAAAATTGAAGTAGAAGGAATATTTCCTAACGCATTCTACGATGCGAACATTACCCTGATTCCAAAACTAAACAAAGATACTACAAGAAAGAAAAATTACAGACCAATTTCTCTAATGAACCTAGATGCTAAAATCCTCAACAAAATACTTGCTAATCACATTCAACAATGTATCAAAAGGATTATACACCATGACCAAGTGGGTTTCATCTCGGGTATGCAAGGAGGGTTCAATATAAGAAAATCAATCAATGTAATACACCACATAAACAGATGGAAAGAAAAAAATCACATGATCATCTCCATAGACACAGAATAAGCATTAGACAAAATACGGCACTCTTTCCTGATAAAAAATACTACAAAAGATGGGAATAGAGGGAAACTTTCTGAATATGATAAAGGGTATGTATGAAAAACCCAAAGCCAACATTATTTCAATGGTGAAATCCTAAAAGCCTTCCCTCTGAGATCGTGAACAAGAAAAGGATACCCTCTATCACCACTCTTATTTAACATTTTCTTAGAAGTACTTGCCTGAGAACTGAGGCAAGAAAAGTTCTTAAAAGCATCCAGATTGGAAAGGAAGAAGTGAAAATTTCATTATTCGCAGACAACATGATCTTATACATAGAAGTCCCTGAGAAATCTACAACAAAGATTTTAGAACTTATAAATGACATCAGTAATGTTGCAGGCTACAAGATCAATGCTTAAAAATCAGTAGCATTTCTGTACACCAATAATGAGCATTCTGAGGAGGAAATCAAGAAAAAAATACCATTACAATAGTATCTAAAAGAATCAAATACCTAGGAATAAATTTAACTAAAGATGTAAAGGACTTATATACAGAAAACTACACAACACTGGTAAAGGAAATCAAAGAAGACTTAAATAAATGGAAAAATATTCCCTGTTAATGGATAGGAAAACTAAACATCATCAAGATGTGTATCCTACCGAGACTAATCTACAGATTTAATGCAATCCCCCAAAAAACCAACACTGTATTTTTTAAGGAACTGGAAAAACTAACCACAAAATATATTTGGAAAGGTAAGAGAACCCGAATTGCCAAAGACATATTGAAAAAGAATACTAAGTTGGAGGTGTCACATTTCCTGACTTTAAAATATCCTACAAAGCTACAGTGATCAAAACCTCATGGTATTGGCACAGGGATAGACCTACTGACCAATGGAACCGAATTGAGAGTTCTGATATAGGTCCTCGCATATACTGTCATCTGATATTCGACAAGACCACCAAGCCACTCAGTTGGGAGAGAATGGCCTCTTTAACAAGTGGTGCTTGGAGAACTGGATATCCATATCCAAAGGAATGAGAAAAGAATACCATCTTACACCTTCTACAAAAATGAACTCCAGATGGATCAAATATCTAAATATAAGAGCCAAAACCATAAAGACCTTGGAAGATAATGTAGGCAAGCATCTACAGGACCTTGTAATAGGAAATGGTTTCATGAACTTCACAGCCAGAGGTGAGTAGCAAGAGAAAAAAATAGATAAATGGGATTTCATCAAAATTAAAAACTTCTGCACCTCAAAGGATATTATTAAGAAAATAAAAAGGCAGCCTACCCAATGGGAGAAAATATTTGGCAACCATATATCTGATAGGAGCCAAATATCCTGCATATGTAAAGAAATCCTACACCTCAAAAATAAAAAGACAAACAACCCATTTATAAAATGGGCAAGTGACCTGAAAGACACTTCTCCAAGGAAGAAATACAAATGGCTAAAAAGCACATTAAAAAATACTTGACATCATTAGCTATTAGGGAAATGCAAATCAAAATCACAATGAGATACCATCTTATACCCATCAGAATGGCAGCTATTAAAAAAACAGCAGAATATAAGTGTTGGAGAGGATGTGGAAGAATAGGAACACTCATCCACTGATGGTGGGATTGTGGAATCGTCCAGCCACTGTGGAGGACAGTTTGGCGATTCCTCAGAAAACTAACAATAGATCTTCCATATGATCCAGCAATTCCACTGCTGGGTGTATACCCAGAAGAATTGAAAGCAAAGACACAAACAGATATATTCACACCAATGTTCATAGTGGCATTTTTCACAATTGTCAAAAGTTTAAATCAGCCCTGGTGCCCATCAACAGATGAATGGATAAGCAAAATGTGGCACATACATACAATAGAATATTACTTAGCTGTTAGAAGGAATAAAGTGCTAAGATACGGACTAACATGGCTGAATCTTTAAGACCTTATGTTGAGTGAAGCAAGCCAAGCATTGAAGGATGAACAGTTTATGACCTCATTGATTTGAATTGAAGAAAATTAACAGTTTCTGAGAACCACTGACTGAAAGATAGGCTAACAAGGGAGAGAGAGAGAAGGGTAGGTTGCGAGCCATCACCCTATGGGCATAATCTATGGTAAATTGAAAGAATATAGTTACATATTGAAGGATAGGACAGGTGGGTAGAGATTTTACTGGGTTCAGTTGCACAGGATTAACAGGTGGGTAGATTAGGAAGGGAAGGTTAGAATACCCAGGGCATGTAACTTTGAATCTTGTCATCCCATGAGCCAAGACAGGGAAGAGTCATATGCCCCAGGGGATGGAGAAGAAGGAACAGCAAAGATCCAATGGTGTATTTCGTGGTCATGGGAAATATTATTCATTACCTTACAGTAATGGACACAGGACATGGTAAATATCATCAAAAATTATTAAACTGTACAGTCTAAATTGTAAATCATACTGTAAACCATTGACAATTTTTAGTTGCTATATCTTACTATCTGTATAACAGTTATAACAATGCTAATATCCATTATAAAAAAAAAGCTTTTAATATGGGGTGGTGAAGGGGGAGGGAGGTTGGGTAGGTGGGAGTCTCTAGTATTCTGTGTGTGACTTTGCTGTGACCTAAAACTTCTTTGAAAATTAAATT
>JAQZBX010061836.1:0-17011 GCA_029593785.1 Cabassous unicinctus
TGTGGTTTCCCTACACATGGCTCTTCTGTCCTTCTATTTGAACCTATAATTAGTACTAGAGTTGGTAGGTGTACATCCAAGAGATTTAAATCTTTGGGCTGTCCATGTACAAGCTGGTCCCTGAATTTCAATGGAGTTGCAACACCTACTCTCCAGTTCATTGGTCTCACCCAGGATAACTAACAAGGAGGTGATGATGGACAACTACCATACCAAGGAACTGAGAATGTCTACAACTGCAAGCAAGTGAGTCCCATCCATTGGCCCTATGGTATCACAGCCCCCTCTCATTTAGAGGTGGAATGAACATCACCATCCCAGAATTTTCAGGATTGGGGAATGAACTATGGACTAAAGTAGACGTACTTGTATTCTACTATAGACTTACTGTGGTTCTAGCAATGGAAGAAATTATATCATTGATGTGGAGGCAGTGGCCACTGGAGGTTCTAAGGGCAGGGAGAGGGAAAAACAAGTGTAACACGGGGGCATTTCTGAGACTTGGGAATTGTCCTGAATGACATTGCAACGACAGATACAGGCCATTATGTATCTTGCCATAACCTATAGAATTGGGTGGGAGAGAGCATAAACTACAATGTAAACTTTAATCCGTGCTTAGTGGCAATGTTCCAAAATGTATTCATCAATTGCAATGAATGTACCTCACTAAAGAAGGATGTTGTTAATGTGGGAAAATGGGGGAGGTGTGGGAAGCGGGGCATATCGGAATCCCCGTTATTTTTTATGTAACATTTATGTAATCTAAGTATCTTTAAGAAAATAAAAAAAAACAGTTCTAGAAGGAATGGCAGGGACAAGTACTGCCAGTGCCCAGAAGGGCATGAAGCTGGACAGAAGCAGGAAGCATTGGGCCGAGGACAAAAGAAAGAAAGAGAAACAGTGACATGGCTGTGGAAACGTTAACAGACTCCATGAGCCAGCAGTTACCTTCCAGTAGATGATCAACGGCAGAGGCAAAACCTAAAGGTGACACAGAACAGCAATTCTCCTTTTGCTAGAAATCTCCTTCTGCCAAAACATCAAGTGAATGATAAGTTTTATGTTCTATAAGACAAAGGAAGAAAGTATTGCTTCTGCAAATTTGAAGTTTACTGACAGGGGAAGTGTGGGAAAAGGAGACAGAATCAGAACCCTCTGGAGTAGCCACGAAGAATTCCTAGAGTATATAATAGCTAAAGAAGGAAACCCATTCCTTTGACAAATATCTATTGAGTGCCTACCATGTGCCAGGCACTGTTCTAGGCACTGGAGATACTGCATGAATGAAACAGATGCCAATTCCCTGCCTTCTTGGAAACCCTGGGCACACACAGCAGGCTCCAGGGGAGCAGTCCACATGATTCTGAGTAAAGAAAATGGGATTCTATGGCTGGATTTTAAAGAAATATGGCAGGGAGCACCCACAAGGAAAGGGAGATCACACAGATTCACAATCATTCCAGTGATGCTGCAGAGGGAACGGCATCTAAAATAAACTGATGGCAAAGGACCTGAAAGGGGTCAGGGGGTAAGGAAACAAGAAGAAAGGCGGACTCCAGTACATGAGGACATGTGAACTTGTAAGGACGGGGTCACAAGGGGAATGAGTGGCTGTCTTTTGTGTGAGGTTCTGGAGCCAGGCAACTCAATTTCCCACCTGGCTCTACCCCACACTTCTGGGTGATCCTGTGCACGTTACAAGCCTCATTCTACCCTTTAGATTCTTTAACTGTAAAACAGGCAGGACACTAAATAATGTCCATTGCTCTTTTAAATAAGCTGGAGAAAATACTATAAGATGAACGCCACCAGCTATAACAGCAACTGGAAGATTAACATAAAGAAGAGTTTTCGAGGAATTAGAATGGCCCAAACTGGAATTAGCCACTTTGTAAAGCAGAGAGCTTTTTATTCCAGGCAGTACTTGTGCCAAGGTGGGCTTACTGTCTGGGCAAGGAGTTCAGAGGTGGATGGGGGGGGCTGGGTGTGACAGATGAATATAGAGTTCTTTTCCAACAGATTTTGTGTTTCATTGAAACTCTTCTCACTGCCTAGATTTAATTTACCTACTTTCCAAGCCAGAAGAAAGGAACATGAAGACAGAGGGCAAAAGAAGACAAGTTTGAAGGTAAACTCTAATAATTAAGCATTGAAAGAATAATTGTGATAGAATATACCCAGGAATATATTTGATATTGTTTTCGATAAGTGGAATAATTTGATAAGCAGGGATATTTTTGAAAAGTAGGATTAAGGCGTGGAAGAAATAGTAAAGAAGAGGATGGTGTAAGCACAGCAGCCTAGATGAATCTGAGAGAAAGGAAGAAGAGTGAGCAGGATTTCTCAACAGCTATATGCAATGAGGGCAGCGAATGAACCCGGAATCAGCTTGGTTCACCCTTGCTAAGTTCTGTGCCTTACATT
Source organism: Cabassous unicinctus (assembly GCA_029593785.1). Classification (NCBI taxonomy): domain Eukaryota; kingdom Metazoa; phylum Chordata; class Mammalia; order Cingulata; family Chlamyphoridae; genus Cabassous; species Cabassous unicinctus. Next base: position 2,428 of record JAQZBX010061836.1, read on the forward strand.
TCTCACTGTTCTGTCCCAAATTTCATTTACCTCATACATAGCATATTTCAATTTCTAGATGTAGAATGTGGAAAGTGTTTCACACAATGCAGAGACTCCAATAATGAATGCTGAGTGGTTCTGGGCTGACCGGAAACCACCATGTAGGAGCCATTTATCAGGCTCATGGGTGATCAACAGGGCAGTAGTGAGGGTGACTGATGACTGGGGGGTGGGGAGGAGTCGGAGGCCACCTCTGATGTTAGCACCATCTAAAAGACAGGTGGATGCTCACTATGATAAATTGTGTCACAATGCCAATGGCAGCATTTTTGTTTATAATGTACTTAGGTTGAGTTCATGTGATCTCAAATTGTTCAGAAACCATTTAGCCTGCAACTGCAGTTCAGGGATCACGTCATTGAACTCTCCAATCAGAACCTGCTATACCTGAAGGCAGGAGGTCATGGGCTTAGAACTGAGAGATGATGCCAGAGACCACTTTGGATGCAATGTTTGCATCTCTTTGATTCATGCAATTTCCCTCTCCATTAGCTTAGAAGGACTCTAATTCTTTTGTGACATTCTTTTTTTTTCTTTATCGATTTCCAGAGGGAGGGTATTGGATTCTTCTCTTTTGTTTAAAAGCATTGAAGGTAGACCAAGGCGTTTAAACTTCTGTTTTACTTACTAAGACCACTCCAATTTTTAAAATAGAATTCTGGGAGGCTGAGCCTTCCTGTGTTTATGATAAAATCTAGAAAAACATTTAAATATGAAGACAATACATATATGGTTAAAGTGCTCCTTTTACCAAACTTCAATAGACCATTAAAATGAAATTTATCTTACAGAAACAGTGAAAAGAAACGATATAAAAAAAGCAATTGCCTATCTCAGAAAATATTTCAGTTTCAGTAGTCCATTTCTAGCCTTTGGATAAAGAACTACTCAGTATTCCACTTCTCATTTTACAATATCAGCTTTTTAAAATATTATGATGAACACTATAAAGTGACCCACTTCCCCTGAAACCTAAGAAAAGTGATATGTCATTTCAAAATCCATTTCTATCACTTGCAGGGCAAAAGACAAATACGTATATAGTTATCCTTCTCTGATACATGAGAAGGGCTCTTTTTTTAATTAAATTTTTTACATTTTATTTTAAAAAAGCTTCAGATCACGTAAGTGTTACATAAAAAATATAAGGGATTCCTATATGCCCCACTCCACCCCCTCCCACACTTTCCCACATCAACAACATCCCTCATTAGTGTGGTACATTTATTACAATTGACAAACACATATTGCAGCCCTGCTACTAACTATGGACTACAGTTTACATTATAGTTTACATTCTGTTCCCCACAATTTTGTAGGCTATGACAAAATATACAATGGCCTGTATCCATCACTGCAATGTCATGCAGGTCAACTCCAATGTCCCAAAAATGCCCCCATATTACACCTATTCTTCCCTCTCCCATCCCTCAGAACCTCTGGTGGCCACTGCCTTTATATCAATGATAAGAGTTCTTTCATTGTTAGAATAATAATAATAAGTCTACTTTAGTCCATTGTTCATTCCCCAATCTTGAGGATTTTGGGATGGTGATGCCCACTCTGCTTCTAATTGACAGGGAGCTTAGATCCCATCGGGCAGATAGATGGAACTATCTTGCTTGCAGTTGTAGACACTCTCTGTTCCTTGGGATGGGAGTTGTCCATCATTTCCTTGTTACTTGTCCTGGGTGAGTCCAATGAACTGGAGAGTATTCTCCAAGTCTGCTGAAATTCAGGGCTCAACTGGCACATGGATGGATCAAAGGTTTAAGTGTCTGGGACATATATTTATCAAGTATAGTGCTAATTATAGGTTCAAATAAAAAGAGCAGAAGAGCCAAGTATAGACAACCTATAAATGAGTCTAACTCTGTTACACTGGGGAGCGGAAATTCCAAAGTAAGGCCCACTGAAGGGTGCCGAATTCCTGACCTGTCTGCCCTGCTTATGGTTTCTGGATGTCTTAGAGCCCTCAGGAGCCCTGCTATTTGAGGCACTGTTTGCTGTGACAGTCAATGAGATCCTGCTGAGACTTGTATAAGCGTAGCCTCTGGAATGACCTCCCAACTCACTTTGAAGTTTCTTAACCATAAAAATTCATTTGTATTTACCATTTCCCCCTTTTGGTCAAGGTCTTTTTCCAGATGCATTGTTAGTTGGCGCTTGGTAATAATCTCTTGGTTCCAGGGAGGCTATCCCCTGGAGTCATGTCCCACACCAGAGGAGGAGAAGGTGGTGCATTTATATGCTGAGTTTGGCTTGGAGAGAGGCCACATTTGAGCAACAAGGAGGCTTTCAGGAGGTTAACTTTTAGGCAGTATATAATACTAGGCTAAGTTTCAATTTCACAAGAAAAGGCTCATAAGTACAATCATCAGTATCAAGGGCCTGGCGTAATGGTCTGTCTTCTTTCGCTAGGTACTGCAGGAAGGGCTCTTTTAATTAAAATTCTAAAAAAAGAAAAGTTATTCTGAAAAATATCTACTAAATGTTCCCTTGTAGCTGCAGAGTGTAATATAAGCGTTGGGTTCAGCTCTCTATCTGGAATCTTATGGTAGGCTGGGATTACTGAAAGCAGAGCCCTGCAGGGAACTAGGTATTGAAGAGATAATAGGATTAGTGTGATTTTTCAAAGAGGAAGGTTCTTTGAGAGAGCATCTGGTCTACATGTGAGTAATATGCTGAAACCAAGAGGGTCACAAGAAGGGGCCATGAAGCACTGAATATAGAGCAGACTTTGGAATCACATAGGTAAAAATATGTACATAGACCTAAACCTCATACCTTATACAGAAATGAACTCTGAATGGATTACAGACTTGAATGTAAAACATAAAACTATAAAAACTTTTAGCAGATAACATAGGAGAAAATCTTTGGCACCCAGGGCTTGTTGAAGAGTTCTTAGACATAACACTAAAAGCAACATCCCAAAAATCAATAAATTGGATTTACCAATAGTAAAAACACATTTGCTTTGCAAAAGACCTTGTTAAGAGGATGATAAGACAAGCTACAGACAGGGAGGAAATATTTGCAAATCATGTATCTGACAAAAGATGCATATCTAGAATATGTAAATATTCTTAAGAGCCAACTTAAAAAAAATAAACAATCCAATTATAAAATGGGCAAAAGATATGAAGAGACATTTTACAATGAAGAACATATATGGATGGCAAATAAGCACGTGAAAAGGTATTCTACTTCACTAGCCATTACAACCATGGTGAGATATCACTACACACCTGTTAGAACAGAACAGTGAAAGCAAGTGACAACACCAAATGCTCGTGAGGATGTGTAGAAACTGGATCACTCATACACTGCTGGTGGGAATGTAAAATGGTACAGCCACTCTGGAAAACAGTTTCACAGTTACTTAAAAAACTTAAAACTTAAAAAACTAAACACATACTTATGATAAGACTCAGCAATCACACTCCTGGGCATTATCCAAGAGAAATGAAAATTTAAGTCTACCCCAAAATCTCTACATGATTGTTCACAGTAACTCTATCAGTAGTAGTCCCCAAATGGAAGCAACTAAAATGTTCTTCAGTTGGTGAATGGTCAAACAACTTGTGGTGTATCTATACCATTGAATGCTACTCAGAAACAAAAAGGAATTAACTACTCATTCACTCAATGGCCTATAAGGATGGTCAAAGGCATGATGCTGAGTGAAAACAGCCAATTACTGACATCAAAAGATTATATATTGTATGCTTCCATTATATAACATTCTTGAAATGGCAAAATTACAGAGATGGAGAACAGATTTATAGTAACCAGGGGGCTGGTGTATTTATAGAGGGTATGCAAGGGATAGCTCTGTGATTTGGAATGAGATCTTGATTACGGTGGTGGTTACATGAATCCACATTTAATAAAATGACACAAAACACTATACATGTTGCCAGAGTAATAAGGCAAGAAAAGGAAATTAAAATTGGAAAGGAAGAAATTAAACTTTCCCTATTTGCAGGTAATATTATCCTATATAAAGAAAATCCTGAAAAATCCACAGCAAAGCTAGTAGAGTTAATAAATGAATTTAGCAAAATGGTAGGATACAAGAGTGACACCCAAAATTCAATTGTGTTTCCATACTAATGCAATGAACAATCAGAAAAAGAAATCAAGAAAAAAATTCCATTCACAATAGCAACTGAAAGATTCAAATATCTAGGAATAAATCAATCCAAAGATATAAACGACTCGTACACAGGAAGTACAAAGCATTGCTAAAAGAAATTAAAGACCTACATAAATGGAAGGATTTTCCATGTTTATGGGTTAGAAGACTAAATATTGTTAAGATGTCAACTACCCAAAGCAATTTATAAATTCATCTCAATGCCAATAAAAATTCCAACAACTTTCTTTGTAGAAATGGAAAAGTCAATCATCAAAAATATATTGAGGGGGAACGGATGTGGCTCAAACAGTTGAGTACCAGCCTCCCACATAGGAGGCCCTGGGTTCACTTCCCAGTGCCTCCTAAAGAAGACAAACAAATAACAAGCAGACTACGAGCAGACATTGAGCAAAAACAATGAGCAGACAACGAATCAGACAATGAGCAAAAACAAACGAGCAGGGAGCAGATGTGGGTCAAGCAGTTGAGCGCTTGCCTCCACATGGGAGGTCCCGGGTTTGGGTCCTGGTGCCTTCTAAAGAAAAAACAGACAACAAGCAAAAACAACGAACAAACAGATGAGGGAGACATCTTGGGGGGGGGGTGCGGATATATATATATATAAAGGTAATGGGCCCCAAATAGCTAATGGCACCTTGAAAAAGAAGAACGAATTTGGAAGACTCATACTTCCCAATCTTAAAACTTACTATAAAGTCACAGTAATCAAAACAGCATGCTACTGGCACAAAGGCAGACAAATAGGCCAACTGAGAATCAAATTGAGGGCTCAGAAATCAACTTTAATATTTATAGCCAAATGGTTTTTGACAGGGTAGTAAAGACCACTCAATTCAGAAAGAGAAGTGTCTTCAACAAGTGGTGCTTGGAAAACTGGATCTCCATTTGCAAAAAAAAAAAAAAAGGAGGACTCCCTACCTCATGCCATATACAAAAATTAACTCAAAACATATCCAATACCTAAATATAAGAGCTAGAACTAAGAAACTCCAGAAGAAAACCTATGGAAGCACTTTCAGGACCTTGTATTAGACAAAGGTTTCTTAAAGTTTATACCCAAAGCACAAAGACAAAAAAAAAAGATAAATGGGTCCTCATCAAAATGAAAAAACTTTGTTCCTCAAAGGACTTTATCATGAACATAAAAGTCAAGCTACACAATGGGAAACAATATTTGGAAACCACATATCTGATAAAGGATTACTATCCAGTATATATAAAGAAATTCTTCAATTTACCAAAAAGACAAGGAACCCAATTTTAAAAATGCAGATATCTTTCCAAAGCAGATATACAAGTGGTCAGAAAGCACATGAAAAGATGCTCAACATCATTAGTCATCAGGGAAATGCAAATCAAAACCCAATGAGATATCATTTTACAACTATCAGAATGGCTGCTTAAAAAAAACAAAACAGAAAATAAGTGTTGGAGAGGATATGGAGAAATAGAAACATTCATTGTTGGTGGCAATGTAAAATGGTGCAGCCACTGTAGAAGGCAGTTTGGCAGTTCCTCAGAAATCTAAATATAGAACTACCATATGACCTGGCAATCCTGCTACTAGGTATATATCTGAAAGAACTGAAAGCAGGGGCTCAAACAGATATTTTCACACTAATGTTCATAGTACCATTATTCACAATTGCCAAAAGATGGAAGCAACCCAAGTGTCCATCTACTGATGAATACATAATTAATATGTGGTATATACAAACAATGGAGTATTAGTCAGCCATAAAAAGGAATGTAGTCCTAAAACATATGACAACATGGATAAACCTTGGAGACATCAAGCTGGGTGAAATAAGCCACAAAAGGACAAATATTGTATGACCTCACTGATTTGAAACAATTAGAATAAGCAAATTAATGGCATCAGAATCTAGATTATAGCTTACCAGGGTATGAGGCGGGAATGGCAAGTTAAGGCTTCCTAGTTGGAATGATGGAAATGCTTTGGTAATGGATGGTGGTGATGGTAGCAAAACACTGAATGCAATGAACTGCACTGAAATGTATATCTGAATATGATTAAAAGGGGAAATGTTAGATTGTATATATGGCAAATGCATACAATTAAAAAAAAAAACCCATAGAGCTACACTACACAGTGAACATTACTAAGTTAAATCACAGACTTTAGTTAATAGTATAGTTATAAAAACATGCTTTCATCAATTGTAACCAAGGTTCCATACCAAAACAATGTGTCGGTAGTGGGGTGGTATATGAGAATGCTGTATTTTATGCATAATTGTTCTGTAAAATCATAACTTCTCTGATAAAGGGAAAAATCCATAAGGTGGAAGGGGAATAAAGTAATAATAAAGAAAAAGAGAAAGAGCCTGGAAAAAGCAAACTGTTCAGCTACCTAGGCTGCTCAAGCAAATACCATGAAATAGGTTGGTTTAAACAATGGGAATTTATTAGCTGAAGGTTTTGAGGCTAAAAGATAGTCCAAATCAAGGCATCACATCATCACTGTGATGTTTTCTCCTTGAAGACTGTGACATTCTGGGGCTGGCTGCTGCTGATTCTTGGTCCTTAGGCTGTCACGTGGCAATGCACATGACAGACTCTCCTGGCCTCTCCGTTCTCTTCCAGGTTTCGTTGATGTCCAGCTTCTTGCTTCCATGGCTTTCTCTCTCTGAATTTCATTCTGCTTAAAATGGGCTCCAGTAATAGGGTTAAGGCCCATCCTGATTGAGGTGGGTCACACCTTAATTGGTGTAACCTCATCAAAAGGTCCCACATACAATGGGTTCACACCCACAGGAATGGATTAAATTTAAGAATGTATTTTTCTGGGGTATCTACAGCTTCAAACCACGACATAAACTAGAAACTGCTCCCTCAATCAAAAGAACTATCATTTAAAAAATATCACAGGAGGTTAAATTATAATAGAAAGTAATACGTTTGTCAGATTATAAGAAATTTCAAGATGGAAAAATAGGCTTTAAAATTTCTCACATTTTAGTATTGAGTAAATAATCTAAGGCTCAATCTTTGGCCTCAAAAATAAGAAAGACAGGACAATGTTTCCCAAATTACTTCAAAATTCTAAAGTTTTCACTTGGTTTGAAAAAAATGTTTTTACCCTTATTATGCTTTAGAATAATACAGCATGGATTGGAATATGTTGTAGTACTAAAAGAAGTAAGGCACTACTATCATATGAAATTACTCATGCCTGTGAAGATACCAAATTCAAAGTACAAGAGAAGATCAGAAACAGAAGAAATCTAATACATCCATAGTTTTAAAGTTTCTCTATAACATTTTCACGTAAAAATTCCACATAATGCAAACAGAACAATTCCAGACTTCGATGATTTCTTACTCCAAACTGAAATGCTTTAAAAATTGTATTGATAAGAGATTTTAAAAAACCAGTACCAAGGCAAAATGACTCTGAGAAGAGCTGACTTCTTAATCTACTAATCTTAAAGGGAATGAACCATTTTTCTTTTTAAATTCCTCAGTATCTCTGAAGTCTACTTAGAAGAACAAGATTCAGAGATATAGTTGCTATTTCCTAAGTCTTCCTCATTAATATTTTATTTTAAATTACCATTTTCATAGAGATGGACCTAAGGTGATTGGCAAATTTTAAAAAGCAATACATGCTTTGAGAGTTTAAAGTCCACTTACCAACAAAATGTGCACACGTGTTCTAATATCCATGTTGCAAAAAAGGCAATATTCTTATCCTTTGGCATAGCTCAGAAATACACCAGCCATGTTTAGGATACATCCTCTTCTTGTCCACCTTGCTTTATACACATCATTCATATGGGGACTACAATAGGGTCCCCAAGATTGAAAGAGAGGAAGCAAAGGTCTAACAGAAAAAAGTTATACTTGCAAGGAAATATGGGATCCCAATCCTTACTTATAAGTAGCCCATTAGATCTGCTCAGCTTTGAGAACAAAATATTTCCGGTGACTGCGCAACCCAGAAACTCTCCTTAGCAGTGGCCCATGATTTCACAATTTCATGGTCCAGAAGGGACTCTGAGAGCTCCATCTGGTCCAATTCATTTTACTGTGTGGTGACCGAGTAGCCCAGATACTCCAGTCTGCCATATATGTGGTCTCTAATCTGTAGACCAGATGCCAACCCTAAATTTAAACTTAGTGAGCAACAAGATGTGCTCAGGGAACTTGGTCTTCTCCTTTAGAGTTAAATGCTTCCATCATCTCCATCTCTAGGATGACACTCTTATTAACCGCGCCTCCACCCCCCCAAATAAGAAACTGAAATAGATGAAGTGGGAGATAAAGCAAAGCAAATATTAACAGAGACGGAAAAGAGGATATGAAATAAAATAAGACCTTTTTCCTATGTGGATATCCTCTTCATTTGTGAAGAATCAGAAAAACACATTTTCCATATAAATAGAACACAACTGAATCACGGTCACAAATGCTCTTGATTAACTGAAAAATCTACTTAATTGGGACAGCTACAAAAACAAGTCCAGCACTACTGACAAATTCTGCCTCAATTAATTGTTATAAAGCAGAAGTCATGATTAATCAAATAATTCATAATTACTATCAATGTATAAAATCTACCATAGTTTTATTTATTACAAAGTTAGTATTTTCTGCACAATGGTTTCTAAAGATTGTAGCCTCATGTACAGTCTACCAGCTAAGGAGAATGGCTGCTATCGTCTGACTAATGTGAAATATATTTAAAGAAGGTGATAAAAAATTTTTGAATGTTACTTCTGGTTCAAAATGGTAGTATGATTGCTTTTATTTAACTCTTCTCAATCCCCAAACCTTGTTAAAATGAGAAGGTATTAAATAATATATTTGAATGTGGTTAAAATGGGAAATTTTAGGTTGTATAAAAGTTGCTAGAATAAAAATTTTTTAAAATCCATGGAACAGCGCAACACAAACAGTAAACCCTAAGTTAAATCATGGGCCATAGTTGATTGTATAATTACAAAAATGTAACATGTTCCACACCAAAGTAAGGTGTTAACAATAGGGTGGTATATGGGAACCTGGTATTTTCTGCAGGATTCTTCTGTAAACCCACAACTTCTTTAACAAAAAAGACGACGACAAAGAAGAAAGCAATTTGGCTTCAAGAGGAAAAAAACAAACAAACCCACAAATGAGAATAAAATAATAAAAAGGACAAAAAGCAAGAGTAGACACAAAGTTGAAGGAAAAGTAGTTAGATGGGCATCCATTGTGATATTTGAAATAGTTTCTCTATAATACTTTCATGGAAAAACCCCATATAATTCAAACAGAACTTCCAGGTTTCAATGCTTTCTTACTCCAAACTGAAGTGCTTTAAAAACTGTGTTTTGATAAGAGAGATTTTAAAAATCAGCATAGCAAGAGGACTTTGGGGAGAACTGACTTCTTCATCTGCCCATCTTAAAAGGAATGAATCATTTTTCTTTTTAAACTCTCCAGTATCTCTGAAATCCACAGAATAGTGGAAGGTATCATCTCACTGTCAAGGGGGATACCAATGAAAAGAGAGCTGGATGTGCATGGCACAAACCTCAAAGAGGCAGGACCTGGAAAAGGGTAGACTGAGGTGGGGGAAAGAAACAAAGCTGAAAATACGGCTCAGATACAGTGCTCGTGGGCCCCTGACACAAAAGCTAGGCCAGCCCCCCTCACTCCCACCTCTGCCAGCACCCACAGAACTTCCCAGAAGGACTGAGTTAAAAAGAACTTGCTGAACTGGGGCTGCCCTCCAGATCCAGCAAGACACACAAAACCTCCCAAGAAGGATATTTTTCCCTCTGAAGAAAGTGATAGCACCATTCCCCTTCCCTCCCACTCTCCCCCTGCCCAGGAGTGAGGAGGGAGGAGATACCTACTGATGTCTGGGGAGTCCAATTTGGAAAACATTGGCCCCACATATGATTTCATACAGTGAGTCCTGCCATGAACCATGAACCGCTCCCTTCACACACAGATTCCAATCAGATCTTCAGTGACTTCCTTTTAAGTATTAATGGGCAGCAAAGCCTTTAACATGAAAGCCAGTGAAGAGAAGAAGAGGCACTGGGAGCAGAGTGAGATCTTCAGAGGACATGTGAAGAAAACTTCAAAAGGACTGAGAAATCGTCTGGAGAAATCATTGAAGCTACTGCAGTCCTAAAATAAAAACCAAACACTCCTTTAAAAAAAAACAAACAATGACAAAGGCAAAATTAAATCTTGGAAGATAAATGTATACCTGAAATTAGAAGAATGAATAGAATGGTTTGAAGAAAAATCAAGGAAATCTCCTAGAAAGTAGAACAAAATGACAAACGTTAGAAAAAAAGGAAAGAAAAGAAAAGAAGAAGGAAAAGATGATAAAAATGGAAGGATCTCTCCAGGAGGTCCAGTAATAAAAGTAACAAAAATCCTGGGCAAAGAGAATAGATAATATTGAAGGGAAGAAATGATTAAAGAAATACTACTACAAAGTTAGACGGAAAGATCTAAGTGTCAAAAGCCAGTATATCAGCCCAATGATAAAGAAACAAACTACACAGAGGAAAGTTTTTTTAAGATTTATTTTATTTATTTATTGCCCCCCCTTTGCTGCTTGTGCTCGTTGTGTCCCTTTGCTGCACATTTTTTTGTGTCTGCTTTTCTCCCTTTGTTGCGCCATCTTGCTGCGCTAGCTCTCCGTGCCGTGCGGGCTGTGAGCTCTCCATGCCGTGCAGGCACGGGCCAGCTTGCCTTCACCAGGAGACCCTGGGAATTGAACCCGGGGCCTGTCATATGGCAGACGGGAGCCCAACCACTTGAGCCACATCTGCTTCCCCAGAGCAAATTTTTTACGCATCACTATGAAATTTTAAAGCATCAGGAATAAAGAGAAGGTCTTAAACAGCTTCTAGAGAAAAACACAAGGCCCATACATGAATCAAAATGGCTTCGGACTTCTTAAGACCAACACTGGAGTCCACAAAGTGGTAATGTGATGCCTTTAAAATTTTGAGGGAAGGTGATTTTTTCACCTACAATTTTACACTCAGACAATCCTTCTTCAAGCACACAGATAATATAAAGCCCTGTCAGACATTCAGGGATTCAAAATTATACCTCCCAAGCACTCTGACTTAGGAAGCTTCTAGACGGTATACTTCAGTGAGATGACGGAATAAACCCAGAAAGAAAAAGATACAGGAGGGAAGCCAGGAGGGCTTCCCCCAAAGAGATGAACAGCCAAGGACTGCTGGTTCTAGGACTATGTTGGAGTCAGTCAAGCACAGCAGCTGCTGAGCGATCTAGAAAGGAGCTGGCCCCGAAATGACCACGTAGATAATGAGATCCATGAGTGGGGCGTGTAAGAGTATACTTGAAATGCTATTCAGAGGCACAGGGGCATGGAAGTGTTGGAGCATTTGAAAAAAATGACTAACTAGGTAGAAAAATAAGGACTGAGGAGACAATTAGTAACTCCACGAAAAAGGAAGGTTTTGACAAAAAAGGGAGGCGGGGTTCTAGTACACTCCATGTGTAATACACATATTACATTGTTCATAATAAAATTTTAACAAGTAAACTAACTATAATGACACTAAAATTTCTAAAATTTCTGCTGCCTGGTGTTCTCCCTGGGCATTTCAAGGGAAAAACAATAAAAAAAAAAACAAAAAAGAATTTAAACCATTATTACAGCTTTGGCATACGGGACAATTAGATTTTTTTTTCAGATTCTCAACTTTGTAATCAGGGAGCATTCTCAGATTGATGTTTGGAGTCTGGGAAACTAGTACTGATTAAAATCCAAAGAACTTTTCCTTACTTTGATGAACTCTACTGGAATTCTCAGATCCACATCTGAATAAATCAAAGGCATGCTTATGCACAGGTACAAAAGTAGATGACTCTCTTCCTTAAACTCTCTGCAGCCGCTGGATGTTGGCATCCAAAGAGCTCCCGGATTCCCATCACTCTCCACTCTTGACAATGCTTATTTGTCATCAAAAAGTTGTCACAAACTGAGACACTTTACGTTCATTGTCTGTCTCCTGCAATAAGCCATATGAGGACATCATGGCGGTGATGGTCTGTTGCCATATCTTCAGGTCACAGGATTAATATTCAAAGGAATGATGGATGAAGGATAACTAGAGGGGAAACATGTTTCTTACATGCCTCCAAAGCAACTTTACACTGAGAATCCCCTAAACTGGTGCTTCTCAAGGGCGGGGGGTGGGGGTGGGGACATCCCGACCCACTAACCCTCAAAATCCCCTCATTCAGAGGAGGTCTGGGTAGAGAGGGCACGTGCCTGTTGAAAAATGTCCTCAGCCGATCCTGCTCCATCCAGAATGATTATCCCTTATTCTCCCAGTGTTAGAGCCAGTGACATCCATTCTTGTATCCTCACCTTGGGAATTTCATGTTTCCCAGAAGTGTGTGCTTAAAATGCTAGATTCTTTATAATCCAGCCCTTGGGTAAAAATTCAAAACCTGAACACTACAGGCTGATATTTCTTCTCTTTGAGTTCAAGAGCACTTGTGCTATCGACAGTGGAAGCCCTGGGATGGGATCCAGCAGTCTGTGCATACATGTTCCAATTCAGAAATAAACTACAGGGAAAGATGTTTACCTGTTGAAGTACGAGAGGTACTTTCTGAATTGCCCAGCCTAGACTTTCTCCTGGTAGGTAACTGGCATCAAGGCACTCATTCTATTCCTACATCCCCCATCATTCTTTACTCTTAAACAGTTCCCAGGATAATTCAGACAAGAAAAGCTAGATCAAAGAGATAAAAAAGGAAGCACCTAGAAAAAGCAATACAGAGAAGATTTCCTTAAGCAACCTCAACAAAAAAAGCAGTGTATTTACAGGATACCTTATATATGATAAAATTTTTATATGCAGACAGTTTGGCTCTCTTCTTTAAAGATGCTCAGGTCCTCTGCCTTTCCTTGCAGCCCCCCACCCCATCCTAGCTGGAACCCTGTGCTCTTGTGGAATGTACCCTCAGAGTCACTGAGTCAGAGGGATAGGTCTGGAAGGTGGGTTTTTTTTTTTTTTTTCTCAATTGGGCAGAGTCACAGTACAAATATTGCTGGTAAGAATAAACTTGGATGTCAGAGAGACCTTGGTTTAAATCTGGGCTCTACTACCTATTAGCTGCATGTCTCAGAAACAGGTGAATTAAGAGCCCCGAGCCTTGTTTTTCTGGGCTGTATAAGAACACTAATCATAGTCTACCTCACCAGTTGCTATAGCAAGTAAAATGAGATAAAATTAGCACAATGCCGGGCACACTAGGTACAAATTAACCGAAACCATCACAGCATCGTCTAATCTCCATCCACAGCCCAGCTTGAGAGGCAGTGAAATCCGGGAAGAGATCTGTAGAAAGAAGCATGTCAGCGGGAGGATTATCTGAATACATTCTAGGATGACTGCAACAAGAGGACAAGGACTCCGTAGAAAAAATAAAAATATAATTTCCTTTAACTTCTCAAAATCTTGCCAAGGAGAAGCCAGTTCTTTGGAATGCCAGATCTCTAACAATGAGAACGTTACATGCCAGCAATTCCTACAGGAACAAATTAAGAGAAGAGGGAAGGCGGAGCAGTCACACTGCTTCTTCAGTAACACTGCCTGATTTTTATTTGCACCATCCTGGATTTCCTTTAAGTCCAACCAGAGATAATGGGCACGTGGAAGGGCCCTTAGAGTGCTTTTGTTTTCTGCCTACTGAAGGATTACATTACCTCACTCATTTAGAAAAGTCAAGAATAGTATTAATTCTGAATGTTTCAAAGTAATATTTACAAATAATGTCTGTAGGCACTGTTAAAATGAAAATCTGAAATGGAGATTATAAGGCTGGAAGCTCAAATAGGGTTGAGTGTTGTTTTTTTTTTAAATGTCTCATTGTTGTTATTGCTATTTGTTTTAGGGCAGAAAAGGGAAGTGGTTTTTACCAGGCCACACCAAATTAACGTCTGAAGTCATATCCATACAAAAACACTTTTCAAACCACACTCTTATGATACGGAAGAGATTTTTTGGAGTTTTTAATCCCTATGTAGCCTGGATGATACTCATAACTGAAGCTGCCACAGAGCCTGAAATATGAACGTGCTGAGTAAAATCTTCCCCGTGGTCCAGGACCTGGGTGGAAGCATCTCGGCCCTCGGCCTCGAGAGGAACCACTGCTTATAAGGAAGCACGTGCAGCTACACGTTCCACCTCAGCTGTTAGAGAAACTTCCCACCATGAATCTTCTGATACAGCATCTTCACCTGGCACTGGGTCTCCATTTCCCACTGTGAACAAAGACCATCCATTTCGGGATGGGACAAATGTTTGCAATCTGTGCACCCTGCATTGTGGCAACCTGATTGAGCCTTTCTGT
>JAQZBX010061837.1:0-17020 GCA_029593785.1 Cabassous unicinctus
AAAGAATGTAGTGTGTTGGTGAAGGGGTGTTGTATGGGAATTCCACACATGTACATGACTGTTCTGTAAGTTCATAACCTCTCTAATAAAAATATATTAAAAAGAAAAAAAAAAAGAACTTGAGGGGGCTGGCGAACATAGAGTGTTTGGACCAAGGGCTGATTTGGCAGTGGTGGGATGGGGGTGGGATGGGGGTGAGGGGTGCAGAGCCAGATCTTGAGGGGTCTTCGACCTATGCTAAGGATGGTGGGCTCAATCCCATCAGCTTTAGGGAGTGCAGGGGTGACCTGGACAGAGGGGCCCTTTAGATGGGTGACTGGTACCACCATGGAGGGTGGAAGGGCAAAGAAAGTTTCAGCAGGACCTAGGTGAGGTGTGATGGCGTGTGGTCTGGAGGAAGGGATCCAAAGGATCATGGGAGAAGAATCGGCTGTATTTAGCACCTTGGGAGCGAGGACATGGGAGAGATTGGGGTTCAACCAGGGTTCAGAGGCCTTTGAGCAACCCAGTCAAGTAAGGTTCGTTCTTCATGGCTTACCGAGTCCCCCAAGAGAGAAGCGGGTTTTAAGGCTCGCTGCCTCCCCCAGTACTTCCCCAGTGAACGAAACGCAGACTCACAGAAGACTCCCACCTCCCTTTCCAGCCTTCTCTCCCACAACATCCCACAAACCAGACACTCCCTATTCAGCTTCACTGGAACATCTTTTTTTTTTTTTTTTTAATCAATATTTTTTCTAGTTGTAAAAGCAATCGATATTTATTGTAGAAAATTGTAGAAAATACAGAAAAGTATAAACAAGACAAAAAATTATTCATAAACCCACCACTTTATAGATAACCACTTGTAGGTTATTTCCTACAAGTTATTTCTTCCCCTATAAATGTACTTTTTACATTTTTATTATGAAACTAGCATCATGTATATACAGATTAGTGACTTGTTTTATTCCCCCATTGACATAATATTGTAGGCATTTTTCAAAGTCATTATATAGTTTTCAAAAACATGATTTCTAATGCCTATAAGTACAAATAAGCCCTTTACAATTATTTTCATAACTTATATGTCTAGTCTCCTATTACCATATTTTCTATTTATTTTTGGTCTTACAATTTCTACTGTTTTCTTTGCTCTCTCTTCCCTCTGGAGACTCGAAAGGCATCCATCCCCTATTTGTCCAAAGAAGCATCTACATTGAACTGCTCACAGTTCCCTCACCAGAGGCCTCGGCACCTGCAACGTGGGTCCTTCCTTTTCCGAATGCCCTTCCTCCCTGAAAAAATCCCTCTCGTCCTTCCAGATCTCTGAGGAGGCATCTCATTCATTCCTTCCTTCATTCCAACAAATATTTATTGAGGACCTACTATGTGACAGGCACACCTGCCACAGTTGCCAGGATTATGGCAGTGAAAATGACAAAAGCCCTGTGAAATTAAAACTCCCAGGCAAAGCCTGCCACCCCCTCCCCAGGAGCAGCCAGTCCCTCCCCACCCTTGGCGCAGTCACAGCATTTCGTCTGCACCTCTGTTTTGACACATCACATATTTCGATATTCTCTGGGCTGTGAGAGCCTTGGTGGGTACCTTACCCACACGCACCCCATTTCTTTCTAGATTCGCCCAGGCCCCAGGAACCCGTAATGGCTTGAAAAATGAGTGCAACTGTCAAATGGGAGGGATGGAGTTGATGACCTCTGAGTTCAGGGACAATTTTTTCTAAGCCATAAATTGGATTGAGAAATCTAAGGCAATGGTTACAGTTTCTCTGAGAGAATTTCAGAACTCACATCCTGCTGTTCTGAGGCTTCAGTTAGCACCTTTGTAAGAAATAGGAAAAGGTGCCAGACACAGCCCCGTGGGTGCCTGGCATGGCTGCTGGGAGGCTGGATGCCCAGCCCAGCCCTTCCCTACAGCCCGGCACAGCTGGTGCAGCTGGTGCAGCGGACGGAGAGCCACTTCCCTGCCTCCCCTCCTCTCCCCCCAACTCACAAACGGGTCCCCTCGGAACCCTTTCCTTATCTCTTGCCTTCCCCGACCCGTCTGGGCCACACTGTCGTCACCCTCTCACGGGTTCCCATCTGCCTCTCCTTCTGAAGGTCAGTCTGTCTCCCCTCAGCCACAGCACCCTCTGACTCAATAACTTCCTCTTTGCAAATTTCCTCTTTGCCCTGGGGAAAGACCAACGGCCCCTGGCCCGGTGGCCCCCCTGGGCTCTAGCCTGGACCCGTCCCAGAGACCACACAGTTGGATCTTGTCCCCTCTTCTCCATCCCAGACCCACAGAGGAAGGCGCTGCTTCCAGCGGCCTGTCGCCTCTCCGCACCTAACTCTCACTGATTCCCCCTGGAGAAGGAGAGAGGCTCAGAGAAGAGAATGTGGACAGACTTAGGTAACCAAGAGTTCAAGACCAGTGGGTTTAGAGAGGCAACAACCCCCACGCTCACCACTGGGACAGACTCGTCTCCTCCTGCGTGTGCAGGCGTGTGTGTGTGTGTGCTGTGTGGGTGGGTGGGTGGGAGGGGGAAGGCCGTGAGGAAGGGCTGTAGTGGCTGAGATGAAGGTTGCACACTGGGTCGGTCACGTGGCTTTAGAGTAAGCCCAGCATCTTTACTGGGCTACAGAGTTCAACCTGCTCCCTCTACCCCATCGGAGCAGAGATGAGTGCACATGTGTGCTCAGCAGTGCCTGTGTCTCCCCCCTCTGACCGGCATGCCCTGAGTCTCTGCACCCCTTCCAGCACCCCTCCCTCGTGCCATTCATAGCCACCACCCTTTCACAAAACTCCCCAGCCTCTCACATCTTGCACACAAACTGCATCCACGAAAGGACCCACACAGGACGCCGGGGGTTCTGAGAACTATACTTGCCCAGAAACGTCTCATCGTCTGCCCTTGAGAAGAGAGAGTCCCCAAGCCTCTGGCTGCCTCGAGCCATGATGCAGGGAGAGAGTGATGGGTTGGGCCCTGGGCCAGCCTCGAGTCCAGGTTCTCTGGGAAACGTCTCAGGCACAGCTGGGCGCACAGCTGGATGGCCCCACCCAGCCAACACTTTGGGTCAGCACAGAAGACTGGGGCCAAAGCTAGAGTAGGTTCATGGGCTGACCCAGTGCCAGGCACGTCCTTTGAAACTCTGGGACCAAGTGTATTTTACAAAGTTAATTCCAAGTGGGAGTTTGCTGGACTGTCGTTTGCCTTTTCTTCCTAGGCTCTGGTATCCCCTGGGGAATTCTCCTCTGAGAAATCCTAGGTCAAGGAAGTTTGGCATTATGGAGACTCAGCAGCTGGTTCCAAGGACAAAAGACAAAAAAGAGAGAGATATGGGAGGAGGGAGGGAGAAAGTGATGGGGAGAAGAAGTAGGAGTTGACGAGGATGGCTTATTCATTCAGACCACAAATGCTGTTTCTTGAGTGTAGGCCCTGACCAGGCACCAGATGCGGCTACTAGGTAAAGCTGTAGGGTGAGGATGTTGGTGGAAGATGCAGGGTCAAGAAGCTGGAAGAAGAGTCAGGGTGACGATGCTGGGTGAACATGCTAGTTGAGGGTTAGGTTGGAGGTGATGATAAAAGGGAAGGTGGTGAAAGCTGGAAATGATTTTGACTCCACTCTTGTTACTCACTAGCACTGAGGGGCACTCCTGTCTCCTGCTTCTGCCCCATCAGAGGCTCTTCCTCTCTTGCCGACCCAGTCTCCAGGTCTTCCAGAGCCAGGGAGCCCTGGCGAGATTTCTGTCTGCCAAAGAAAGTAGTGAGTGTGGGCTGCTGGCCAGTCCCCTCTGCCTCATGGACCCCGGCACCCTTGCCACCCCCGGGCTCTCCCGCTGTTGCTGTCACTGCCTCCTCATCGGGGACACGGGTTGGCCCCTCCCAGGCATCCACCACCCCGTTGCGCTTTCCAGCCCTGTTCAGCGTCAGGGCCCCTGTCCGCCGCTTCTGCCGCTGGCACCACA
Organism: Cabassous unicinctus; assembly: GCA_029593785.1. Taxonomy (NCBI): domain Eukaryota; kingdom Metazoa; phylum Chordata; class Mammalia; order Cingulata; family Chlamyphoridae; genus Cabassous; species Cabassous unicinctus. Next base: position 3,946 of record JAQZBX010061837.1, read on the forward strand.
GCAGGAGCAGTGCCACAAGGACCGTGACCACCAGCAGGGCCACCAGCACAGCCACCAGCAGGGAGCCATTCACCCCCTGATCTGAATTTGGGGAGACACTGGGATCTGAGGCTATGGAGGCTTCTGAGGTAGCCATGGCAGGTATATTTACTCCGGAGACAGGGGAACCCCTGGTCCTGGTCTCTGGAGGGCCAGGTGTCACTGTGACAGGGTTTCCACTCCTCCCACTGGAGGTCTCCAGAGAGGGAGTTGCCATGGTGACAGGGGGTCCATAGGTCTCATTGGAGGTCTCCAGAGAGGGAGTTGCCATGGTGACAGGGGGTTCACTGATCTCACTGAAGGTCTCCACAGAGCTGGTTGCCATGGTGACAGGGGATCCACTGGTCTCACTGACTGTCTCCAGAGAGCCAGTTGCTATGGTGACAGAGGGTCCACTTGTCTCATCGAAGATCTGAGAGCTAGTTGTCACAGTTCCATCAGTCCCAGTGTGGAACCCCAGAGAGTTCACTGTCACGGAGACAGCAGGGTCACTGTTTGTATTAGAGAGTTCCAGGAACACTGATGAGTTCTCAGTGGAAACTTCCTGGAAGGTTGTTGACTCAGGTCCAGTGCTGGCACCAATGGAAGTCCCAAGAGCAGTCACCTTCTCACTGGCTATAAAGGAAGTTGAAGAAGATGGGGTCGCAATAGGGTGCTCAGGGCTGACAGCTGTTATAGCGTTGGAGATCCCTGGGTTGAGCTTCAGGGCCTCAGTGATACTTGAGCTGTGGGTTAAAGTTTCATGTGCAGATGTGTCTCCTGGAGAACCAGTGTTCATCGCCTGGACCCAGGAGCCTCCTAAGAGGAGGAGAAGCAGGGCCATTTCCATGGCAACAGGCATGAGCAGGGCTTGGGACCTGAGGGGGGTGGAATTGGAGAAAAAGAACACATAAGGAGCTGAGGGTGGGGGCCGGCCAGGCCCTCCTCTCCTACCCACTTCCCTGCCAACTGCCAGGCCCAGCTTGCGGTTTAACGGCTTTTTCCACCCTTGCTTTTACTACTATCAGAAATAACAAGGGAACAGATGCTGGCAGCTCCCCACCAACCCCACCCCACAGGGCCCCTCAGGCATTGACAGTTCAGTCCCCAGAAATGGCCACGGTCTCCTGGCCTTCACTGACCCTGTCCAGCCCCCTCACCCATTAGGGTCCTTTCAAGCCCGAGACCCATTCCCAGGTGCACTGAAGTCGCCCACCAGGTCGCACCCCTTTACCAGCTCTGATGATCAGGGCACAGCGCCAGGCCAGGCTGCTCCAACTCCTCCTGAGGTTGGGGCAGGACTGAGGCAGCCAGGGCCTCAAGGGGAAAGGAAGTGGCCGGGGCTCCACCCACTCCCCCTGCATCTTGCCCTGCCCCACCCTCTCCTGCAGCTGCGATGTGAGGGGAGTGTCATCACCTGCTCTTTCCGGGGTCTGAGGTGGGGCCTCGAGGTTCTGGCATCTCAGCTGAGGTAGGAGGGGATGTGGAGGTGTTTGGAATGGGGATTCCTTGGTCTTAGCTGAGGATTGGGGAGGCAAGGGGTGGAGCTGGGGTAGGGATGGGGCCAGGGTCGGGGTGATGGGAATGCGTGCTTGAGAGCTAAGGGGTGCAAGGGATGGGAGGGGAGGGTGGTTTCCTCTGCTTTTGTGGTCCCTGAGCTGTTAGGCCAGGGCCCGCTGTTTCCTGCCCCAGTCGGTCCCAGGAAGTACCAGGGCCAGGGGAATCCCCACACCCTGGCTGGGGCAGTGAAAGCTTTTGCAGCTTCATGTGCTCCTGGCTGATTCACAAGGAGCTGGGGGTCACAATGGCTCACAGTCATGGACTGCTTAACTAAAAAGAGTATTTCCCAAGCACTGTATATGCTATGATCTTATCTTTGTAGAATAATAGAGATGTGGTCATTGTATTAGTCAGCCAAAGGGGTGCTGATGCAAAATACCAGAAATCTGTTGGCCTTTATAAAGGATATTTATTTGGGGTAGAAGCTTGCAGTTACCAGGCCATAAAGCATAAGTTACCTCCCTCACCAAAGTCTGTTGCCACGTGTTGGAGCAAGACGGCTGCAGACGTTCAGCCTTTCTCTTCCTCTTAAGGCTCCATGGTCAGGCTCTCTAGGTTTTGTCTCTCTCTCTGCAGCTTGATTCTCTCCGGGCTCAGCTGCTTGTTCTCTCCACAAGGCCAGTTGTAGACTATCAGGCAAATGGCGCATCTCTTTTCCCGGGGCCTTCTCTCCCTCCTCACAACCAAACTCCTCTGTGTGCTTAATTCCTGGGGCTCTAGCTCAAAAACTCTGCATCAGAACTCCAACTCTGTCCTTTGCCATGTCTTTTATCTGTGAGTCCCCACCCACCAAGGGGCAGGGACTCAATGCCCTACTGATGTGGCCCTATCAAGCCCTAATCATTATTTAATTAAGTAAAAGTAAAACCTCTGAATCCAATATACTCTAATACACCCAGAGGAAAAGACCAGTTTACAAACATAATCCAATATTTCTTTTTGGAATTCACCAATAATGTCAAACTGCGACAGTCATCTATATGGAAAACAATCTGAAAAGATGTCTACTGAGGTATTAGCCAAGTTGTCTTTGGATAGGTATGAGTAGGGGGTTCTTTATTTTCTTCTTTGGCTGGTTTCTGTTTCTTGACTTTCCTCTAATGAGTACACTTTGACTTTTGGTGTGCCTATGTTTTTGTTTTTCGACTTTCTTTAAAAAAGAAAAATATTGATTTTTTTTTCTATTGTAAAAGTAATACATGTACATGATAGAACATTGAAGCAGGTCAGTGTGAGTCTGGGATGGTATTCTACCAACAAGCTTAGGCTGACACAATGATATGAGACTCCTGGGTCAGAGATGTAGGAGTTCATCACTCACAGCACAGCAAGCAATGTGAGCATTCTGTCTGCATCTGTTCCACTGGCTCCCAGTCCTACAGGGGTGACACTGAGGGGCCCAGATGGATGCCTGACAGGCAGTGGGTTTGCATTGCACCTGAGGAATACTGAACTTGGGGAATGCCCCTCTTCTACAGCAGGCAGTAGGCAAGTCTGCTGTTTGTCCTAGAGGAAGACATTATTACTTCATCCCTCAGAGCCACTCCCTGCAAACCCAACACTGAGAAATGGCCCCAGGTAAAGAGCCTTCTCGCCATCCCCAGCGAGAATACGGAGGCACACTCAGGGCCCACAGTGGGTCACTTCTCCCAACAGTCAGAAAAAAGTAAAACAAAAAAAGGTTCTATACCCACCACTACCGCATGAACATTTGTAACAGAGTCTACGTTTACACAATCATCTACATACGGCATTTATATACGTATACATTAGCTTTTATTACATATACTATTCTGCACTTTTCTATGAACAAGAATTTAGGGACATATTTACATATCTCTATCTAGCTGTAAAGCAGCTGCCTGCTATTCCACGTGGTATAGAATACACCACAGCTTAACTAAGTAATCCCCATTGATGAACATTTAGAGCGTTTCCAATATTTCACTAACAGTGCTTCCGTGAGTATCCCTGCCATTTTTCTGTAATGAGCATGTATTGCTGAGAAAGAAAGAAAGCTACCATCCCACTGTCAGACAAGTTGCTTTAAGAAATTGCCAATGCAAACAGAAAAGCAGGAATAATCAGCTGTAAAGTAGAGATTGTGAAAAACTGACTTCTAGAAAATAGATGAAAAAGTTGGTCAGAATGCACAAAGATTGCCAGTCTTTAAAAAAAAAAAAAAACACTGCCGGAATTCATTTTTCCAAGCTTCCCATTTCAACCACATTGCTGCTGACAGAGTTGTAAGTTGCCCCGACTGTGCCTCAGGCGTCAATTCTGGGGAGACACATTGGCACCAGGTCCCCTCGCTCCCAAGCTCTAGCCTAAAGGGCTCAAGAAATAGGATCTGACCAGGACAGACGGTAGATGATGAAAATATGAACAAGAGGTGGCCGTTATCCTCAAGGCATCACAGAGAAGCAATAGTGAGAAAATGCTGGCAGCAGCCATGAACTGACACTCACTGTGAGCCGGGTACCGCGCAGAAGGTTCTCTGTGCATAATTCCTGTGGCTTCTCACAGTGAGCCCATTTTACAGGCGAGGAAACTGAGGTACAGAGAGAGGTTAAGTAACCTGCCCAAGGCATTTATAATGGGTCAGGCTCGGTGCCTTGCACTTTGCTTTCGCACGGCATTTCCTCCTCTCAACAACCCGATGGAAACAAAGGAAACCACCCTCCCCTCCCTCCTCCTCCTCACATTTTACAGGTGAAGAAACCGAGAAACAAATCTGAAAAACAAAACGGTTAAGAGAATTGCCCAGGCTCCTACAACCAATAAGTGCTAGAGGTGAGATTTGAAAGCCAGTTGTGGCCAAAGGCCGAGGGTCTCCCCGCTAGTACCAGAGGCTGCTACCTAATTACTGTGCTGCATTTAGACACCTGCTTGTAGATAAATAACTCACATTATAATATAATGTGATAAGTAATATAATGTTTGCTAAAATAGGCACTAGATTCAGCCTTGGGGATGTCTAGGCAAACTTTAGAAAAGAGATATTTGAACCTGATCTTTAAAAAGCTCAAGGTGATATGAGGCCTCTCTGTCTTAAACTCCACATCCAATCCACCTGCAAATCTTACTAGCTCGACCTTCAAAATGGATCTAGCACCTGGCACCCAGATTTGGCTTCTAAATACCACTCTCATTGACAAGGAATCAGGGCTTCTTGGGGAAAAAATGGGTGACTCCAGGGCTGGGCAGGGTAAGTTCAACATGAGCCTGGAGCATCTTGTTGTACCAGAAAGTAAGGGAGCGCCCAAGGAATGATGGGAGCCTGTCTAAAGGACAACAAACCAGCTCAAAGGGGTTCCCACTGGCCGAAGCAAGGACACTTTGAGCATCAAAATGAATGGTGCAGGGAGTGGGTGTGGCTCAGGCAATTGAGCTTCTGCCTCCCACATGGGAGGTCCTGGGTTCGGTTCCTGGTGCCTCCTGAAAAAAACCAACAACAAGCAAAACAAACGAAAAAGCCAACTCAGGGAAGCCGACGTGGCTCAGTGGTTGAGCGCCAGCTTCCCACATACAAGGTCCCGGGCTCAATCTCCAGCCCCCGGTGCCTTAAAAAAATAAATAAATAAAAGAATGATGCATTGGTGGGAAGTAAAATGGTGCAACTGCTGTGGGAAAGAGTTCAGTGGTTCCTCAGAAAGTTAAGTGTAGAATTACCATGTGACCCAGCCATCCCACTTCTAGGTGTATGCCCAAAAGAATTGAAAGCAGAGACTTAAACAGATATTTGTACACCAATGTCCACAGTAGGCAAAAGGTGGAAACAATCCAAATGTCCATTGACAGATGAATAGATAAAGGAAATGTGGTCTATCCATGCAATGGAATATTATTCAGCCCTAAAAAGGAATGAAGTTCTGATACATGCTACAACAATGATCCTAGAATGAATCTAGAAAACATCATGTTAAGTAAAATAAGACAGACACAAAAGGACAAATATTGTATGATCTCACTGATATGAAATAACATAGACTATGCAAATTCCCAGAGACAGAAAGTAGATTACAGGCTGCCAGGGGCAGGGGTCGGGTGGGGAATGGGGATTTAATATATAATGGATGAAGCAGGGGTTCTTAACCAGGGAAAGATCTCAGGGGATCCGTGAGCTTGAATAGAAAAAAATCAACTTATTATCTTTATTTTCTCTGACCTCTAACTGAAATCTAGCATTTCCTTCACTTATGAATGTATGCAATAATTACAGTAGTATTCATTTCATATCACATTACAGTTGTTGTATACCTTGAAAAATCACTTATGCTCATCCAGACTTAGAAATTATGGTAGTTGTTAGAGTTAGACCCAACGCTAGTTGAGTGTCATAAAACTATCTGCCAAAAAAAATAAATTAAACTATCTGCAGCTACATTCTGAGAAGGGGTCAGAATGTAGGTTTTCACCTGACTGGCAAAGGGGTCTGTGGAACAAAAAAGGTTAAGAAGCCCTGGGATAAAGAGTTTCTGTTTGGGGTGATAGAAAAGATTTGCTAATGGATATTGGTGATGGTAGCACAACACTGTGAATGAAATTAACACCAGTGAATTTTAGACCTGAAAGGGGTTAAAAATGGGAAATTTTATGTTGCATATATGTCACCACAATACAAATTTTTTAAAAAATGAATAATGGCAGTATTTGATTAACACATTGAATAAAAGAAAGAATCCATGAGTTCATACTGATTCTGGAAATAGTAGAGACAGACAGAGTGAGAGAGGAAGGGAGAAAAGCCAGGGTAGAGAGGAGAGAGAAGCGCAGCAAAATCTGAGCACAAACACAAACTGTAGAGTAGATTACGGTAATGTAACAGAATGCCCTCGTTCTTAAGAAATACGTATGAGTGAAGGGTCACAGTGGTGGCAATTTCTTCTTAAATAGTTCCGCAAAAATGTGTGTGTGTGTGTGTGTGCAAAGAAAGCAAGCACGTATGGCAAAATGTTAGTTAGTAAATCCAGTTTAAAGGGCCTTAGGGATGTCCGTTGCACTGTTCTTGCAACTTCTCTGTAAGTTTGGCATTTTTCTAATAAGGCAACATACTAAAAACATAAAAAGATTCAGAATCTGACCACTTTTCCCACCTCCACTGCCAGCACCCTGGCCCAAGCCTCCACCTTCTCTCCCCATCGGAGCCCATGCCTCCTCTGCTCTAAATCCTGAAACACCCGGCACCCCACTCGGAGTAGAAGCCCAGGGCCTCAGGATGGCCTGGGGGCTGTCCCAGACCCGAGCGCTCCCTCCCGCTCTTGCCCCCAGTCGCTGGGCTCCGGCCACACGGGCCTTGCTGCTGTTCTGGAGCAGCAGCCCCAGCCTGGCCGCCCTGGACACTTGCCATGGCCCCTGCCTGGGAGACTCTTCCTCCAGATACCCGCCTGGCTTCCCCTCTCACCCCCTTCAAAGTTTTGGCTCAAATGTCACCTTCTCAGTAAGGCTTTGTGGGGCCGCCCTCCTGGCCTGCATGCCCATCCCCACCCCTGCCTTCTCTCCACAGCACTTCTCCCTCTGTAAGACCCCATAGAATTTGCTTTCTCATTTTGTTTCTGTCTTTTCTCCACCCTGACTGGAATGGACGGTTCGCTGCTGTGCCACCTGCACCCCCAAAGGGCTCCATCCTCAGCAGGAGCTCCACAATGTTTCTTGACAGAATAGAAGTCTCTGGCTGAGGCAAGGAACAGGCTGAAGAACTGTGCAGGCTCAGAGGCCAGAGAGGGGAGCCAGGGTGGGGTGGGGTGGGGCTGTGGAGCAGGGGCCAGGGGCCATGCCTGCAACAGCACGCAGCTCCACGGGCCTTGAGGAGATCATCAGAGGTCATCAGAGGTCATCTGAGGCTTGCATGCCTGGGAACTGTGAGTCAGAGCTGCCTTCCACAAGATAGCGTCTGTCTCCCCAGGCCCGAGTGCCCCAAGAAGGTTTGGACTTTAGTTCCAATGTCAGCAGCTCTCTGTGGGGCCATTTCCAGCTAGACACTGAGGGCAGACAGGAGCAGGTAGAAGAAATCCCTGCCCATCCCTGCCCCCAACCCAGAGGGCCGGGAAGCCACAGAAGAGGGGTCACAAGGCACCCAAATTTGAATCCCAGCTGCATCACCCACTGTCTGTGCAAACTGATAGTCACACAGTCATTTAATCTCTCTGCCTCAGTTTCTTCATATGTAAAATAGGGACAAGAAGAATTTTGGAGACATAAATGAGATAATGCGGGGGGGTGTGGAGAGGGCATGGCTTAGTCAGAGCCTAATAAACAATAACTGATGTTCTAAGAAAAGGCTTGTTGTTAAATTCCATTCTGACCCTCCAGGGCCACAGGATTTGCATTTGCTCTGGGGCCAGGAGCCCTTTCTTCCCATCTGCAGCCTCTGGAGGAACAGGATGGACAAGCGAGGCAGCCACTGTGGAATTTCCATGTAGTCAGAAAGATGTTTATGAACCAATGTATTTACTGAAAATTATTGTCGCGTAATTTTTACCAAAGGAATGCACTTTACAAACCCGTAAGGGGGCATCGGGAATAGTAAGGGCCTCTCCTCCCCCACCCCACCCTTCCTCCGCGTCTCAGTGGTCTCAGAAGGAACCATTTGAATGCTAGAAACTCTTTCTAATCTCAATTCTTCTGGTACATATCCCGAAGTAGTATGCAAATTTGGCTATTTCTACATTTACCCATTTTACCAGCTGTGGTGGTTTGAAAAGTTTGTTGTTAAAGTTGGTCCACTCCTGTGGGTGTGGACCTTTGTAAGTAGGATCTTGTGGTGAGTAGGACCTTGAGTTCAGAATGACTTCAGACCTCATTCAGGGTGGCTCTGAGTCCTCTTACTGGAGAACGAGAATGAGATTCAGATGGAGAGAGAGAAAGCCACAGAAGCAAGAGGCTAGAAGCAACGAAACCCAGCAGACTCCGCCATGTGCCTTATCATGTGGCAGAGGAGTCCAGGACCGCCAGCAGCCCATTTTCAGGAAGAAATCATTGCCTTGATTTGGACATTTTTCTCTGCCTCGAAACTGTAAGCTTGTAAACTAATAAATCCCCAGTGTTAAAAGCCAATTTTACAGTAGCTGCATATTGACAGCCTAGCAAACTAGAACACCAGCCGTATCTGCAGGCTTCCTGCTCTCCTGGGTGAGTGCTGGGACCCAGGGCCCCTACCTATGTCCCTGGGCAGTTCCTTCACTATTCTGTCAATGTAACTCAAGTTACTTTTTTTTTTTTTAATTTATTTATTTTCATATATATTTTAAAAGATGCTTAGATTACATAGATGTTATCAAGTTACTTTTGTGACGTCCAATTGGCTCCAGTTCTGAGGCCCAGGAGAGCCCGGTGGGTAAGTGAATAGACTCTCGGCCTAGGTTTCCTGAGTCCGGAGCCAGGCTCAGCCACTTACCAGGGCACGACCTTAAGCAACAAAAGTAACCTTGCGAAAAAATTACAACATTAATGTGGAGCCAGTGCCCACTGGATGCTCTGGGGGCAGGGAGAGGAAAAAGCAGTTGGAAAAAGCAGGGTCTTTTTCGGGACTTGGGAATCATCCTGAGTGACATTGCAACGGCAGATATAGGCCATTTTATGTCATCATATAACATGCAGAACTGTGGGGTAGAGAGTGGGGTCTACAATGTGAACTATGGTCCATGCTCAGTGGCAGAGCCCCAGGATGTGTATATCCATTGCAGGTGATGTGCCACACTAATGGAAGATGTTTATGTGGGAGGTTGTGGGAGGTGGGGGAGGTGGGGAACACGGGAATCCCTGTAATTTTTGTGTAACATTTATGTAATCTAAGCATCTTTTAAAAAAAAATTTTTTTTAAACTTTATTTTAAAAAGTGTCTATGTTAAAAATAAAGTTATCAAAAATAGGAAAAAAAAAAAGTAACCTTGCTGTGCCTCGGCTTCCTCACCTGGGAGAAGGCAATAATGTTAGAGCACCGGCTTGGCAGTGTGGGTGGGAAGGCTCAGCCAGCTGGATGTGGAGAGTGCTAGAACAGTGCTAGATATTTAGATTACATAAATGGGGTCTCCATTCTTGATTGTTACCTTGTAACATGAAGCTAGTAGCTTCCTTCCTTTATGTCTTTTCCACCCAATTTCTGTTATCGGTATATTTGCTTTCTTAAAATTCACTCATTCATTTATTTTCTTTTCTAGAGCAGTTGTAGGTTCACAGAGAAATCACGCAGAAAGTACCAAGTTCCCATACACTCCCCCTCATGCACACAGTTTTCCCGATTAGCATTTTGTATTAGTGCGGTACCTTTGTTACAACTGATGAACGATGTTATTATATTACTAACTGATGTCCATAGCTTACTTTGGGGTTCACTCTTTGTGTTGTACAGTTCTACGGTGTTGGTGTTAGTGTTTTAATTTGTATTGTGGTAACATATACACAACGTAAAATTTACCATTTTATCCCCTTTCAAGTATACAATTCAGTGGTGTTAATTCCATTCACAATGTTTTGCTACCATCAACAACCATCCATTACCAAATCTTTTCCTTCAACCAAAGCAGAAACTCTGTACCCATTAAGCATTAACTCCCCATTCCCTAAACCACCCCTGCCCTGGTAACCTGTATTCTAATTTCTAACTCTATGAATTTGCAGATTCTAATTATTTCTTATCAGTGAGATCATACAATATTTGTCCTTATACATTGTTTTAGTTCAACAAAAGGGCTGCCAATGCAAAGTACCAGAAATGTGTTGGCTTTTATAAAGGGAACTTATTTGGGGTAAAACCTTACAGTTCCAAGGCCATGAAAAGTCTAAACTGAGGCACCATTAGAGATGCTTTCTCACCAAATTCAGCTACTGTTGATCCTGGTATGTTGCCACTTGGTGAAGTGAGATGGCTGCCCATCTCTGCACAGGCTTCAGGCCCTCCGGGCTCACCCTTTCCTCTTGAGCTGCTCCATGGGCCCAGTCTCTTGGGGCCTCGTGCTTAAGCGATCCTGTAGTCCCCTCTCTTGTCATAGGGCTTGTTTCTTTTCAGGCTTCTATATCAGCCTTCGCTGTTCTTTCTTTCCAAGTTCAGCTGTAAGCTATGGGGAAAATGGCTCATCTTTCCCTGGGGCCTCAGCTGTTTGAGCCTCTCCTTTCTGTCACATGGCAGGATCAAAAATGGCAGATGGGGGTAAAAATGGATAAAAGTAAATAAATAAATCCTTAAAAAAAAAAAAAAAAAATGACAAAGCTCTCTTTTCCTGTGTCTTAGTAAGTCTTCTCTGTGTTTCCGTTTATATCAGACCCAACAAGGGGTGAGAGACTCAACTTGAGTCATGCCTCACTGACATAGTCCAACCAAAAGCCCCAGAGCAATCCCAACAAGCAATCTAATCAAAGTTCCCTTAGCTGAACTCAGTGCAATCAAAGGATATCAAACCCAGAGGAACAGACCAGTTACAAACACTATTTTTGGTTTTCATAAAATAATTTCAAACTGCCATATCTGATTACTTTCATAGTGTTAAAGATAGATAATATTTATATTTTTGTTGTTGTTGCATTCTCAAGAGCTACACGGTCCAATACAACAGCCACCAGCCACATGAGGCTATTTAAAATTAAATCAATTAAAATTAAATAAAATTTAAAATTCAGCTCTTCAGTTGCAACTAGCTAGCCACATTTTAAGTGCTCAAAAGCCACATGTGGGGAAGCGGGTGTGGCTCAATCGATAGAGCTCCCGTTTACCATATGGGAGGCCCCGGGTTCGCTTCCCGGGGCCTCCTTGTGAGGGCAGGCTGGCCCGTGTGGCGCGGTGGGCTGATGCAGCAAGACCTCACAGCAAGGGGGAGATAAACAGACACAGAAAAAACACACAGCAAATGGACACAGCAAACACAAGCAGCAAGGGGGGGATAAATAAATAAATAAATCTTTAAAAAAAAAAAAAAAGCCACATGTGGCTAGTGGCTACTGCCTTGGATAACACAAGAGAATATTTCTTTCATTTTGGAAAGTTCTACATCAGTACTCTCTGGTTTACGGTTTGAGTTCGAAAAGTGAAAACTATTAATATTTTTGCCTTTTTAAGATTATATAAATATTATTCAGTGCATAGTCAATAATTTACTATGATTATCGGTCCTTTGTTATGTACCCTATAAGTTTTCCTAGAGTTTCTCACAGTTTTTCCTAATATTTTGCTCCAGGATGTCCTAACTGCTCCCCTTCTCCTCCCTGTTGCTACACAGTCTAATCCTGAGGCCACTGGGTTATGTCTCTCCCAGGTGAGCTGCCCTGCTTCCTGCACCCCACATCCTCCTCTTTTTTGCTAAAGCACATTCTTAAGCCACTTCCTAAGATAGTAAACTTTCTGAATACAGTTACACCTACTATGTCTTTGTTTTACTCGTACAATTGATCGATATGGAATTCTAGGTTAAAAATAATTTTTCCGTAGAACCTGGAAGGCACTGTTTTATTTTCTTCTAGGATCTGGATACTTGATTTTCCTAATGAAAAGTCTGATGCTATTCCAAGAGTTTTTTGTTTGTTAAGTGTGTGTGTGGTGGGGGGAGCCTGGCCTTTAACCCCCAACAGGCTGTGTGCCTTACAATACTAAAATGTAATAAAGTTGGAAAGCCCTAATTCAGTACACAAAGCCCCAATCAGCTTTTTTATTGGCTCACTCTTAAATATGAATGGACTTTAAAGAAATGCCAGACTTTCCAAGAAACCCTGCCACATGAAAGGAGAGCACCAAGATAAACCAACCATTCCACCTCCCTCCTCTGTCAGGTCCTCCATGCACATCAGGGACATGGCCTCCTCCTTCAGCCTCGGGAGAAAGCCTGTGTAATCTAAAGGAATCACACCTCTCCCAATGAGTGCATCAGGAAAAGGAATGTGATCCAATTCCAGTCATTAAGATGCAAGGAGGGGAGGCTTCTGGGAAAGTTCTTCCTAACTTTTAAAAGAGAGCCAGGGCAGTGATGTCTCTGCCACCAGACATGACTAAAGACACATGCTGCAAATCTGAGAGAAACCAACTCCAGGATGACAAAGAGCTCAGAATCCTTGAAGCACCACAAAAGCCAGATCAACCAGCCCTGGGGCCCTCCATTCCCCTTCTGTGGACCTCCTGTAAATTGGATTTTCAGTATATTTGTAGCCAAAAACATCCTGAGTACATAAACAACAAGACAAATAGTTCTGGGGGAAACAACTGAATTTACATAAAGAAAAAGAAAGAAATGAAAGAACAAGCTGATACTCTTAGAGAAATTGGGGAAGATATTGCTTCCTTAAAATAAGAATGGGGTACTATGCAAAAGCATAATAATTAGAAAACAAGACTGAATTCTTAGAAATTAAAATCATGACACCGAATTAATAGAACTGTTGGAATATAAAATCAAGGAAATATCCTACAAAATAGAATCCAAAAAAAGTGTCAGGGGGATGGGGGAGAATTTATGAGACATATTTCTCTATACGAGACCACATTATTTCAGGTAAAGCTGTGCTGCTGTAATGA
>JAQZBX010061838.1:0-17017 GCA_029593785.1 Cabassous unicinctus
TGGTAAACGGGGTCTCTATCCACTGAGCCACACCCGCTTCCCTCCTTGTTTTCTCTTTAGCAGCATTGGGAACTGATCCTGGGACCTTCCGGAGTGGGAGAGAGACACTCAATCTCTTGCGCCACCTCAGCTCCCTGGTCTGCTGTGTCTCTTATTGTCTCTCCTCTGTGCCTCTTTTTGTTGCGTTGTCTTGCTGCGCCAGTTCTCTGCACGGGCGGGCCAGCACTCCTGCGTGGGCCAGCACTCCACACGGACTCCACACGGGCCAGCATTTTTGCACAGGCCAGCACTCCTGTGTGGGTGAGCACTCCATGTGGGCCAGCACTCTGTGTGGCCCAGCTCTCCACTCGGGGCAACTCGCCATGTGGGCCAGCTTGCCTTTCACCAGGAGGCCCCGGGAATCGTACCCTGGACCTCCTGTATGGTAGACTGGAGCCCAATCACTTGAGCCACATCCATTTCCCCAGAAGTTTCACTTTTACTTGATTAAATTATGATTAAGGCTTTGATTGGGCCACATCAGTAGGACCCTGAGTCCCTGCCCACCAAGGGGGCAGGGACTCACAGAGAAAACTATGTGGCAGAGGAGTTGGAGTTTTGAATGCTGGAATCCTGGGAAGTAAATACACAGGGAAGTAGATAACGTGAGGAACAAGAGAAGGCTCCAGTAGACATGGCAGAGGCCCCGGGAAAAGAAACAAGCCGTTCACTTGATAGTTTACAGCTGACTTGTGGAGAGAGCAGAGCAGCTAAGCCTGGAGAGAAATGAGCCCTGGGAGAGAGACGAGACTTATCCCAGCCTATAGCTGATATTGAAAGAAGCTGGGACCATGGAGCCTTAAGAGGAAGTGGAAGGCTCAACCCTTGTGGAGACCGGCAGCTATCTTCCTCCAACACATGGCAACAGACTGGTGAGGGAAGTAACTTACACTTTATGGCCTGGTAACTGTAAGCTTCTACGCCAAATAAATACCTTTATAAAACCCAACAGATTTCTGGTACTTTGCCTCACACCCCTTTAGCTGACTAATACAGACCTCATTATAAATTCTGGATATTAACTTTTTTGTTATGTAAAAGTACAGAGAATTAGCTCATTTTATTTGTGCCCCAACTTGGATAAGCACTTTGCACAAATGTGCTTTGCACTAGTGATCAATATAGCAGGCAGTTAAGAGCATGACTTCTGAAGTCAGAATCCCTGGGTTTTAATGCCACTAGTTGTATGATCTTGGGAAAATTATTAACCTCTGTGTGTGAAATTTCCTTATCTGTAAAATGGCAGTATAGCTACCTTATGGAGTTTGGGGATGATTAAATGTGATAAGTTTGGCAAAGTACTTGTTAGTGTCTGATACTTATTAAATTGTTAATAAATATGTGCTATTTTTATTATTATTGTTATCATTTCTCTCACATAGTTATGCCAAAAAGTTCTTTGGTCAAAGGTGATGATGATTTTTTTTTTTTTGAGATATCTATTTTTTTTTGAAATGTTTGTTTTTTTAGTTTTTAAGATTTAGATTATATAAATGTTACATCAAAAATATAGGGGATTCCCATATGCCCCACCCTCTCCCCCTCCCATACTTTCCCACATTAACAACATCTTTCATTAATGTGGTGCATTTGTTACAACTGATGAACACATATTGAAGCATTGCTACTAACCATGGAATATAGTTTACATTATGATTTTCTCTCTGCCCCACACCATTTTATAGGTTTTGACAAAGTGTATAGTGGCCTGTATCCATCATTGCAATGTCATGCAGGACAATTCCAATGTCCCGAAGATGCTCCCATGTTATACCTATTCTTCCCTCTCCCTCCCCTCAAAACTTCTGGTGGCCACTGTCTTTATGTTGATAATAAAAGTTCTTCCATTGCTAGAATAATAACAAGTCTATAATAGAATAATAATGTCTACTTTAATCCATTGTTCATTCCCCAATCTTGAGGATTTTGAGATGGTGATGCCCACTCTCTTTCTGACTGAGAGGGGCATTAGATCCCGTGGGGCAGATGGATGGAACTCTCTTGCTTGCAGTTGCAGACACGTCTGTTCCTTGGGATGGGCATTGTCCATCTAGATGATTATTTTTATTAATTTCAATAAACACTTTGTTTAAACATTTATTAAGAAGTTATAATTAATGTATAGCATACAGGAACAATTTGCTTATAAAATAGCTCTTTAAAAAATAGTAAAATTTAGGTAAATGTTTTTTTCTAATAAGCATTACAATACCTACACATTTCATGTGTCAAATCAGACAAAATTTTAAAATCATAGCTATTTGAGTTTATTTATATCCAAATTGAGAATTAGATAATATAAACTCTATTTGGGAGAACATAAACATTGTTTCCCTGCTTTTAAAATAACCTCTTTCAGAGACTGTTTTTAGCTCAGTGGATTGCACAGTGCTACTTATGTTTAATTATCCTTTTGAATTTCCCTGAGCCAGGCTGCTGAATTTGCACATAATTCCTGTGCATGTAACAACCAGACCCCACCCTCCCAAAACATTTTCTGTGAAGCACTTTTAAGCAGGGATAAGATGATCATTATATAGACAGTTATTACCTGCTTCTCTGTTGTTGCTGTTTGCTTTTTTGTAAAAATTGGTTTACATTTTTAATTGCCAAAATATATAGAAGATATAGTATCACTTCTATTTTTATCCTTCCTATTAAAATTAATAGAAAAAACTTTATTTTTCAGAAACTTCTCCCAACAGAAACTTTTAAAAAATACTATTTAATAAAAAGAGACATTATGGGATTTTTTCCTTTGGACTAAGGAAAACGTTCAAAAATTCCCTGAGGCAATGACTGCAGAACTCTGTGATGAAAGTGAGAGCCACTGAGTGTACACTTTGGACGGATTGCACAAGGCCTGGGACTGTATAACACAGTGAACCATGTGGTGGAAGATGGACTGTGGTTAATAATACAAATATGAGAGTGTTCTCTCCTGAACTATAAAAAGTGTACAGTATTAATACATGGTGTTTATAATGGGAGGTGTGTGGAAAAAATATACCACATGTAAGCTATGGACCCCGGTTGGTGGTAATAGTCTGATGATGTTCTTTTTTAGCTTTTCAGGCTTTAATATAGATGTGGCTTCTCATAGGCTCTTACAAAATAGCTTCCAGCTCTTCTTTCTTCTTTTAAGGATCTTTGGAGATTCACATGGGCAACTGGATCTGTTGAGTACAGTTATCATCAATATTCTGGGGAAGAAAAGCATTCACTGACTTCTTAAAATTATAATCAGCATCAATAAATTACAAGTCTTGATTGTTCTTATTTACTTTTTCATAAAAGGCTCAATATAGTTTTAAAAAGATATAGAAAACATTTTTTTCCCCCTGCATTTAGATAAACATTTTAAAATATAAGGTAAGACTACAAAGCAGTGTGATAAGTATTCTTCTGACACTTGTAAACTGGGTTAGAAGGCAATCCCCAGAATTCCAGAAATGTCCTAAACAAGTAAAGCATGAATGGAAATATCGCTTTAATTTTCAATCAGGATAAACTGCATTCAACTAGGAATCAAGGGATCTGGATTCTAGTCACCACCTTGCACGGTGTGATCTTAAGTCTCTCAACTCTGGATACTAGAAGCTCCATCGTAAAATGAAAGAGGGGAAGTGAAGTCATCTTGAATATCCTTTCCAGCTCTGTTGTTTTGTGGTGCCATGAAATCTTAGTTACATGCTCCAAGCTGTTTTGGGTCAGGGATTTAAAACCCTGTAACCAATATACAGTGCTTTAAAAATTTCTACTTTTTAAGTCTTGATCTTAGTTAAAAAAAATATTTCATGTTTTTCTGTGCATTTAAATATGCCTTCCTACTTAACAGCCTCTTCATTTTTAGCAGTAAAAAATCTTCTTAAGGATGTTTTTTTCGTTTCTGACCTCTATTAGTTTTCGTCTTGGTTTTTAATTTCTCCGAGATGTCTTCTGGAATTGTGGAGGCCAAAAGCTTCACTACCTTCTCATAAAATTTACCACCCTTATCCAAAACCACATCTCTCTTCTGAGTTCCAAGACCTTGGAAAGGTACTGCCAGAGCTCAGCATTAGCCTCTCCTGAGGAAGGTGCTGCAATAGCTACCTTTGCGGCTTCAAGTGTCAAATCTTGTTTGTCCCACCGCTTTCTTAGGCATCTTGACACCAAAAGGGAGCTGAGTTGTGGTCTGAGTACCAGGTCCCCGCCCCAGAGCTGCCTCAGTCCCCGGGGGAGCTGCAGTATCTCCACCTGGGGAGGCTCAAAGCTGATGATGTTCTTTTATAATCTGTAACAAATGATCCACAACAATGTGTGGTGTTGGTGGACAGGTGATATATGGGAACTCTGCCCATTATGCATAATTGTTTTGTAAGCTCACAATTTCTCTAATAAAATATATATATATTTTAAAAAAGATGTGGGAGAACAGCATTAACAATTAACACAATTTTAAGGAGTTTACCTCATTTGTCCTTAAGGTATGTTATATGTTATTTTTCCTTGTTTTTTTTTTTGTTTGTTTGTTTGTTTGTTTTTTATTTGTTTCTCAATTTGTCAATGAGATGCTAACTCTATATATGAAAGTTATAAAAGTAATGACATATAGAAAGAAGGTTTCTTTAGAATATATTCTGCAGAGAGTTATTAGGCTGACACACTGTATCATACCACCCCCTCTGTAAATCATCTTTACTGTGATCTGGGAAGTGTACTACCATGATTGAAAAAATAGAATAAATTTTTACTCGTTAAAAGAAAAGAGAGAGAGTTGAATACAGTTCCTGGAGAGAAGATTCTCTGATGTGAATTGATATAGACAACTTGTAATAACATTACTTGGCATTTTTCAGGCACAGTAGGAAAGGTGTTCACAATATATGCCTATAAAATTCCTGCGGGGTTTTGTGTTCATATTTTTATAAGTTGGAAACACTAGTCCCTGAAGGTAGTGGTTTTATTCTTAAAAAAGGGTTTGCTCTTTTCTTTTTGTGATATGTTAATAAATATGGAATGATCTAACACCAGAGGGCAGTATTTTATAGTAGTTGTCAAAATGTCCTTATAATTCTCTGTAATTATCTGATGGATTTAAGAAAAAGGTATCTTATTTACGTTTGGTGTTTTCTCCCACATTGCCATATTATGCACCAGTTCTGGGACTCATACCTAAGCATCATAATAAATCTAGAATTTCATAAACCACAGTCCTTTAAACAAAACAAAATGCTTTTTTGTGGCATCAAACCTCCCAGAATGAATTTTCACATTAAGCTGTGCTATTTCCAGTGGTTGGTCTGGGTGGTAAGGATGGGAGGCTTTTGTTCTCATCCCCTCATCCCAGGTTGAAAGGAAGTCCTGCTCCATTAGGGAGTAAAAATCAGTCTCCATCTTCAGGCAACAGACCTGGTTTAGCTCCAGGGATGATCAAAATTTATGGATTTTGTTACAGCAGAATGTCCTTGTCTTACTGACAAGCGAATGGGCCTTTTATCAAGAAACTTTAATAAAATTTATTGAATGCACATTTATACATTTTAGAGTTTAAAAATAACAGACAATTGTGAGGACATTTCAATGTGCTATATTTGATCCTACGTGTCTTTTTTTTTTGTTACTTTCCATTAATATAACCATATGTTGAATCTTTTAAAATATTTTCTTACTATTTTGATATCTTTGTTAAAATAGGAAAGCATATTTTTATTCACTGGGTAATTCCTATATTCTCCTGAAATTATTTTTCCCTGCTTGCATATTCATTGTAGAAAATAAATATGGCAAAAGAAGTAAACAAAAACAAGATTTTGTTGTATATACTCTGCTTATTTTCAGTGTTTTTTCTTTTTCATTTTTGTAAATTTGGTGGAAACATACTGTACATGCTATTTTAAAATTTGTATTTTCACATAACAATGTAAACAGCATCTTGCCACATTGTACAGCATAACTCTTAATGCTTGTCTAGTATTTTATAACATGAATGTATATGTTTCATTTAATAAGTTTGCCCTCCTGGTAGCAGTACATGAGAGAGTCTGGCTATTCATATTCTTGCCCACTTTGGAGTAGTGTTATCATTTAAAAAAATATTTGTCAATTTGCTTCATTCAATCAACAGATATATCTTCAGTGCTTGGGATTAGTGAAAAAAGAAACAATCCCTGCCCTTATAAAATTTACATTCTACTGGAGGAGACCCAAAAAAAAAAAAGTAATGAATTATTAAATCATTTAGCATAGAAAAAAACCAGGGCAGTTTTAAGAGGGTGGGGAGTCAAGAGGCTTGCAGTTTTAATTAAAGAAGTCAAAGTAAGCCTAATTGAGAAGGTGGTATAGCAAGACTTGAATGAAGTGACAGATATTTTAATTTGCAATTTTTATGACTAAGGCTGGACATTCTTTCGTATGTTTATTCTTACGTGCACTGTCTGCTCATGTCCTGTGCCCACTTTTCTGATTGGGATAGTGGGTTTTTTTGTTGTGATATTTTCCCCAAACTTTTCATTTGGAAATAATTTCACACTGACAGAAAATTGCAAGTACAGAACTAGTATGAAGAGCACCTGTACATGTTTACCCAGATTCACAAATTAATATTTTTATTTATCGTGGATTCTCTAATTTTTTCCCTGAACAATTTGAGAGTAAAGTTGTATATATTATGACCCTTTTCCTCTAAATTCTTTTTTTAAAATTTTTTAAGATTTAAAAAAAAATTTTTAATTTATTTATTTATCCCTCCCTTGCTGCTTGTGCTCACTGTGTCCATTTGCTGTGCATTTTTCTGTGTCTATTTGTCTTCCTTTTTTGGGTCATCTTGCTGCACCAGCTCACCGTGCCGCATGGGCCGTCAGCTCACCGCGTGGCAGCTGGCTTGCGCTCACCAGGAGGCCCCGGGAATCAAACCCAGGGCCTATCATACGGTAAACAGGAGCCCAACCACTTGAGCCACATCCACTTCCCTCTAAATTCTTCAGTACTTCAGTGTATTTCTAAGAGTAATAATACTCTTTTACATAACCAAAGTATAATTATCAACTTAAGTAAATTTACATCGTACAATATTTTAATTTAATCTACTGTCAACATTCCGGTTTTGTAAATTGATACAATAATATCCTTTATAGCATTGTTTTTCCTCCAAATGAGGATCCAGTCTAGGATCAGATATTGTCATGTCTCTTTAAACTCCTTTAATCTGGAACATTTCCATAGCCTTTGTCTTTTATGATGTTAACATTATAAAAGAATATGGTCCTTCCTCTTTTAAATTAGAATGCTCCTCATTCTGAGTGTTTCTGATATTTTTTTCATGATTGCATTTAAGAAATGCATTCCTGCCTCCAATACTACGTAAATGATGCTATGTCTTTCTGGACATACTTATCTGGAGGCACTTTGCCCATCTGCCCCTCAATGGTGGTACTAATTTAGATCACCTAATCAAGTTGTAGTCTGATTTTCTCCACTGTATAATTAGTATTCCCCTTGAAACTAATAATCTATGGGGAAACACTTTAAGATAATGCAAATATTCTGCTCATCATCAAAATTTCCCCTTAGACTTAGCATCTGTTGATGATCCTGATCTTTACTATAGTTGCAAAATGATGATTTTTAAGCTGCATCATTCCCTCCATGTTTGCTGGTTGGTACTCTTCGTCTGCTGTAAACCAGAGTCCTCTCTTCTCTCCTTTTCTTCTCTTTCTCCTCTTTCTCCTCTCACTCTCCCCTTCTTCTCTCCCTTCCTTCTCTCGTCCCTCCACCTCCCTCCATCCCTCTTCCCACTCGCTCTCCCCAATCCCCCTTTATCTTTCTAATGTCCATATGGACTCATGGATTTCTATATTCCCATGCTTCATAATTCATTTGTTTTTAATGTTTTGGTGCTCAGACTGTTCCTGAATTGCACTGTGGGAGCCCCTTCAATCTGGCCCCTGTATTTTTGTTAGCTTCTATCAATTTTTTGGAGCATTTCTTTACTTTCTGGCCTAACAAGATATTACTTTCTGGCCTATTAAGATATTCCAGGCTCATCATATACCTGCCCTCTCTAGACCCAGAATTTGTCATTTCTCCAAGGATGCATGATTCTTTTTAATGTGGAATGGTATTCTTAGCAAAATATGGATACTATGTGTACTCATTTCTTCTGGGATGTCTTTGCTTTTATGTTCTCTCAGCAGATATTGCTAGGAAATATATACACACGTATATGCATACATAAAAATACACACATTTTGTATATCAATACAAAATTCTTAATATATTAGAGAATGTTAGAATCTCATATATAGTAGAAGTAACCTTCCCAGTTTATAATTTACCTTTTAATTATTCACATTAATTTTATTTCTGATTTTTAAAAAAGGATTTATTTATTTATTTCCCCTCCCCCTTGGTGTGTGCGCTCACTGTATACTCTCTGTGTCTGTTCGTTGTGTGTTCTGTGTGTCTGCTCATCTTCTTTTTGGAGGCACCAGAACCGAACCCAGGACCTCCCATGTGGGGTGGAAGTACTCAACTGCTCGAGGCACATCCTCTCCCTGCTTATTGTATCTCTCGTTGTGTCTCCTCATTGCATCATCTCATTGCGTCATCTCGTTGCGTCATCTTGTTGCATCATCTCACCGTGCCAGCCCATTGTGTCAGCTCGCTGTCTGCTTGTCTTCTTTAGCAGGCACCGGGAACCGAACCTGGGACCTCCCATGGGAGAGGCGGGCGCCCAACTGCTTTAGCCACATCTGCTCCCCCATGATGTTTTGATGTTTAAAATTTTGTTGTAATTTTCTTTCTTTTTCTTTGTTTCTGTTCTTATCATTAATCTATAGTTCTACAAATATTCACATATTTTGGCCCCTTCATTAAAAAATGTAAATCTCTAATTCACCTGTAATTTATTTTTATATGTGGTGTGACTTAACAACCTAATATATTTTTTCTTGAATATTTAACAGGTTGTATTAATAGCACTTAATATTGTATGCTATTACTTCTTATTGGCAATATTACTTTCATCAAATTGTGTGTGTTTTTCCATGTGTACACACACACATACACACATGCATCCCACAGTGTCTATTTTCTAGATTATTTTTCCGTTGTTCTGTCTGTCTAGTCTTGTGCCATTACTAAATTGTATTAAAATTCTAGCTTGACAGTTTTTTTAAGTCTGGAAGGTAAAATTCACATTCACTCATTCATTCACTGAGCCATTCATTCATTAATTTATCATATTTGTTGAGTACTGTGGGGGATTGAATCACGTCCCTCACAAAAGACCTGTTCAGGTCCCACACCTGGTTCTGAGTGTGAACCCATTTGAAAATAGGACCTTTGAAAATATAATTAGTTAAGGTGAGCCCACACTGAATAAGGGTGAGCCTTAATCCAACATGGCTGAAGTCCTTAAAAGCAAAGGAAATTGGACACAGAAAAGAAGCCATGGGGAGCAGCTGGAAGCTCGAAGTCAATGAAACCCGGAAGGGAAAGGAGAAGACACCTCCATGTATATTGTTGCCATGTGACAGACAAGCCAAGAAACCCCAAGATTCCTGGTCAGCCAAAAGATACTGACCCTGAGAGGAAGCAAGCCTTCTAGCGTCTGAAAAAAACCGTGAGCCAATAAACTCCCGTCATTAAGCCAACCCATTGTAGGGTATTTGTTTTAGCAGTGGGTAAATGAATACAGGTACTGATTATGTGCAACGCTTTATTCTAGGCACTGAGGATACGATACTGATCAACATGGTTGCTCCTTCACAGGACTTAGAGAAGCATGTGGGCCAACAGAGGGTAATCACCACCCTGTCTGAACTGCAGGGAGGAGCAGATCACTGTGGACACATCTACCAGCCTTCCTGCCTTTGCGTCCATGCACTCTTGCCTCCCCTCCTGTTTCTGTGGATGGACTGACCGCCTTCTGTCTGGGGCTAACCCTCCCCTATGCACTAGATCCTATCCCCTCTCACCTTTTCAAGGTCTGATTCCAGCTATCCTTCCCTTTCTTTCCTATATCATCAATTTTTCCTTCTCTATTGTATTATGCCCATTAGTCTACATTTATGATGAATCAAATTTTTTTTTAATTTTAATTTTTTCTTTTAGGCAAGGGAGTACAGAGTTTATTAAGAAGCGAGAAAAATACATGGTCCGAGGCATGGACCATGGGCGAACTGCGGGGTGAGTTGCGCCAAATCAAAGTTTTTGTTGCCACCTGTTCCCCTCCAGCTCTCACCAATTTCTCTGCTCATCTTTATAGTTAAACTCCTTGTAAGAGTTATCTCTATTCACTGTCTCTAATTTCTCTTCCCACTCCTTCTTGGACCCATTCCAGTCAGTCATTCATTTCCACCACTCTTTTAACGTCAAATGTCACAAGATCTCAATAACTGCCATAGTTACCAAAACCTCAAACAAAAGTGCTCCTGAGGACTCTAGGGACAGCCAGACCCTATAGGTCATAGGCAAGACACACAACCCCATGAAATCCGCACCCTGTCAGCAGGCCTTATTTTGGAATATATGAGAATCTATTTCCCCAATGTAACAGAGTTAGACTCATTTATAATTTCCCTGCTCTTGATTCTTCTACCCCTTTTATTTGAACCTATAATTATCACTATACCCATTAAATATATGTTTCAGAGACTTAAATCTTTGGTCTGTTCACATGCCAGTTGAACCCTGAATCTAGCAGAGTTGCAGCCAAGTCCTACTCTCCCATTCTTTGGATTTGCCCAGGACAACTAAGAAAATAATGTTGATGGACAAGGCCCATCCAAAAAAACAAAGAGTATCTACAACAGCAAACAAAACAGTTTCTTCCATCTGCCCCTTAATATCTAAGACTACTCTCAATCTGAAGCAGAATGGGCATCATCCCAAATTACTTAAGAATGAGGAATGAACAATCATAAGCGGGGGAGTGCAACTACCAACCAAAGTAGATTTATTGTTATTGTAGTTATAAACATGTGGTATGGAAGAACTTGTAACATTGTTATAAAGAGAGTGGTTACCAGAGGTTCTGAGAGGAGGGGAAGGGAAGAATCGGTAGAACACAGGGCATTTTTAGGGCATTGGAATTGTTCTGTATGATACATGCCATTATACATTTGTCAAAATCTATAAAACTATACAGCAGAAAGTATAAACTATAATGTAAACTATAGACCTTGCTTAGTAGAAATGCTTCAATATTGGTTTATCAATTGTAACAAATCTATCACACTAATGTAAGATGTTATTAATAAGGGAATATGTGAGTAGGGGAGGGAGTGGGTTATGTGGGAATCCCCTATACTTTCGATGTAACTTTTCTGTAATCTAAAACTTCTCTAAAAATTAAGTTTATTATTACAAAAACAAAAGTCACAAGTGACCTCTGTGTTGCTAAATCCATTGGTCAGTTCCCAGTTCTCATCTTGCTTGATGCATCAATAGTGTCCAACACAACTTCCACCTTGATACCCTTTCTTCACTTGGCTTTTGGGATGACACTCCCTTGGTTTTCCCTCTACCTTACTGGCCACTTTTTCGCAGAGTCCTGTGCTGCTTTATCCTCGTCTCCCCAACTCTAAATGCTGGAGAGCCCCAGGGCTTAGACCTCAGGGCTTTTATTTTCTCTGTCTATGCTGATTCCTTTGGTATGATCACATCCAGTCTCATGGCTTTAAATATCATCTCTATAATGGAAACTCCAAATTTTTATCTCCTGTTCAGACTTCTCCCCTAAGATCCAGAATTGTATATACACATGTCCCCTTAATTAATATGTCCCCAAGAGTAGTCCTGATTTTACCTTTTCAGTTACTCTTCTCACACCCTTTTTCATCTTTGTAAATGGCAATTTCATTCTTTCTGTTGCTCAAGCCAAAAACTTTGAAGCTATTCATGACTCTTCTCTTTTCCTCACAGCCCACATAAAATCCCTTGCAAATCCTGTTGACTCACTCACTGAAGCTCAGAATCTGGCCACTGTATACTACCCTGTGTTACTCTCTTTTCCAAGCCTCCTTATTTCTCATTTGGATTTTTATAATGGCCTCCTTATTATTCTCCCTGCTTATCCCCTTACCTCTCTTGATAATATATTGTAAATACCATAGATAGAGTGACTCTTTAGAATGTAAATCAGATTATGTCATATTTCTGCTCAAAATCCAATGGCTGGTTTCCACTTGATCAAGATGACAACATAAGATGCCCCACGGTGGTGTTCCCCCACAGAATCTTTGAATAACTAGCAAAAACAGGCAGAGACAACTTCTTCAAAACTCTGGAAAATAGTTAAAGGAGTGCAATAACTAAGTGAATGCCGAGTCAAGAAAATGCACCTTTTTAAAAATGGTGGGAGAAACTTATGGTGCCCTTGCTGCCTCCTCTATGACCTTCTCACTGATGCGATGTTGAGCCAGCCAACACTCCTGGCCTTGTTCCGCAGTGAGCAGAGTGACCCCTATGCGTATATTGAGGTGCCTGTATGTTGGAACCAATCTATCTAGTGGCAGCATGAAAGACTAAATCAGGAAATTCATCTCTGGCTCATCCTCCCAGAACTTGCCCTTCAGGCAGAAGCATCTTGCAGATAGCTAAGGCAGTGTATTAAGACACTTAAGTTGAAGTGGCCTGGGACAATTGATTGCCTGTTTTAAGTCATACGGTAGAGCACCCAGGGAGAGGGTAGAGAAAGTCTGTTTCATAGGGAGTAGAGGGGCATTTGAATTCCTATAAAAAGGGAATTCCTAAGGCTATGAACAAGCATAGCCCAGGATAAGACCAGGCTCAGAAAACAGGGAGAGGTTCTTGTACTTCACATTTCTCTCAGGTTGATGTTCTTGATAGGAAGGCTAAACTCTGAAGGAAAGCACCATTCTTTACAAGACTGAAAAGGTGTTTTTTTTTGTTTTTGTTTTTTGTTTTTGGTTTGTTTTTGTTTGCTACTGGCACTCAAGGAAATCACTATCATATCACTAGCTAGATACAGACTTAAGGAAGAGAAAGTTCAGGGACTACATCCCAGACTTAACACTTTAAAATATTAGAATGTACTGTGTACAACAGCAGATTGCAAGACAAATAAACAGGATAAGATGGCCCATCCAAAGGAACAAGATAAAAATCCAGAAACTATCAATGAACAGGACAAGACTTTGGACATATCAGACAAAGACATTATAAAACAATCCTCAATATGCTCAAAAAGATAAAGGAAAGTATGGAGAAAGAACTAAAAGATATGAGGGAAAAAAACACGCCCAAAAGCATGAGCAAGAAAAGAAAAAATAAATAAATGTGACCTCCTCAAAATTCAACACTTTTGCACCTCACAGGACTTTGTCAGAAGGGTGAAAAGGCAGCCGACTCAATGGGAGAAAATATTTGGCAATCACATATCTGATAAGAGTTTAATATCCTTGATATATAAAGAGATGTTACAACTCAACAATAAAAAGACTAAGTATGCAATTAAGAAATGGGCAAAAGGCTTGAAAAGACAATTGTCCAAAGAAGAAATACAAATGGTGAAGTAACACATGAAAAAATGTTCAACATCACTAGCTATTAGGGAAATGCAAATCAAAACTATAATGAGATATCATTTCACACCTATTACACTGGCCGCTATTAAAAAGTCAGAAAACTACAAGTGTTGGGGAGGATGTGCAGAGATAGGGACACTTATTCACTGTTGGTGGGAATGTAGAATGGTATAGCTACATATGGTATAGTGGAGGACTGTTTGGCAGTTCTTAAGGAAGTTGAATATAGATTTGCCATGGGACCTGACAATACCATTGCTGGGTATATACCCAGAAGAACTGAGAGCAGTGACATGAATAGACATCTGGACACCGATGTTCATAGTATTACTCACAATAGCCAAAAGTTGGAAACAACCCAGGTGTCCATCAACTGATGAATGGATAAACAAATTGTGGAGTATACATATGATGGAATATTGTACAGTGGTAAGAAAAAATGAAGTCATGAAACATATGACAACATGGATGAAACTGATGGACATTATGTTGAGTGAAGCAAGCCAGATACAAAAGGACAAATATTGTATGATTGCCCTATTATGAAATAAATATATTATTTAAAATATAAATATATTATGTGAAATATGAATATGGGTAGAATTGCATATATGAGTGTTTTTCTTTGAAGCTGAACAAATGTAAGTTAATACAACACAATGTTAATATCAGACAAAAAACAAAACACATTATACTAAGTGAAGGAGACCAGACACAAGGTACTACATTTTGTATGATTCCATTTATATAAAATGTAAATATAAATCAGTTTATAAAGATGAAAGGAGATTAGTGGCTATGCAAGTCTGAGGAAGGAATGCTAAGGGGTGTGGACTCTTTCTTTTTGGAGTAGAGAAATGGTTCTAAAATTTTTGAGATGATGAATGAACAACATTGCGATTATACTAGAAGCCACTGATTATACACTTTGGCTAGAATAACCAGAAATAGCAGCTAGGTACAGTGGGGGAAGCATAGAGAGATTGAGAGGTAAGGAATTTTCTTGCTTGTCTGTTTTTTGTTTATTATTATTATTGAAATAATGAAAATGATCTAATAATGATTGAAGTGATGAACACATAACTATGTGGTTATAGCCAATACCATTGATTGTATACTTTGCTGAATTGTATGTTTATTAATATGTATTTATAAAATTGATTTGTTAAAATTTAGTAAAAAGACAAAAAAAACAATGAACAATATGAGAATTTCAATAAAGATATAGAAAATTTAAAAAGAAATCAGAAAAATACCAGAGTTAAAGACCACAACTCCTTTGAGGGTTTCAAAAGCAGATTGGAGCTGGCAGAAAAAGAATCAGTGAACTTGAAGACAAGACAATTGAAATGATTCAGATTGAGAAGTAGAAAGAAAACAGAATGAAAAAAAAAAAAAAATGAACAGAGCCAAATCAACCTGTGGGACATCATCTGGTTTACCAATATCCTCTTCCTCCCCCCGCCGCCCAGGCTAGTGAGCCTTTATTTTTAAATTTATTTTTATTTTTTAAAAAAGATACTTAGATTACATAAATGTTACACACAAAATATAAGGATTCCCATATGCCCCACTCCCCACACCTCCCACACCCTCCCACCTAAACAACATCTTTCATTAGTGTGGCATATTCATTACAATCAATAAACACATCCCGGGGCATTGCCACTTAGCATGGACCGTAGTTCACATTGTAGTCTACACTCTCCCACACAGTTCTGAATGTTATGGGATGATATAAAATGGCCTATATCTGTCGTTGCAATGTCATTCAGGATGCTTCCCAAGTCCCGAAAAAGCCCCCGTATTACAACTGTTTTTCCCTCTCCCTAATCCCAGATCCTCCAGTGGCCACTGCCTCCACATCAATGTAATTTCTTCCATTGCTAGAATCACAATATGTCTATAGTAGAATACCAGTAAGTCCACTCTAGTCCATAGTTCATTCCCCAGTCCTGAGGATTCTGGGATGGTGATGTCCACTCCATCTCTAATTGAGAGGGGGCTTTGATCCCATACAGCCGATGGATGGGACTCTCTTGCTTGCAGTTGTAGGCTCTGTCGTTTCGTTGGTATGGTGGTTGTCAATCCCCACCTCCTTGTTAGTTTTCCTGGGTGATTCCAATGAACTGAAGAGTAGGTGTTGCAACTCCACTGAGGCTCTGGGCCCAGCTGGCACATAGACAGCCCAAAGATTCCAGTCTCTTGGACATACACCTACAAACTCCAGCACCAAGTATAGGTTTAAATAGAAGGGGCAGATGAGCCATAATTGAGTCTGACTCTGTCACTCTTAGGAGCACAAACTCCAAAGTAGGGCCCACTGGCAAGGCACCAAACTCTGGAGCTATCTGCCCTGACCATTGGACCTGGGTATCTCCAGAGCCCTCAGGATCCCCACTATTTGGGGTAGTATCTACTTTGGCAGTCTATGAGATCCTGCTGAGATGTGCATAAGCATTACCTCTGGGATGACCTCCTGACTCACTTTGAAGTCTCTTAGCCATATAAACTCATTTATCTTTACCTTTTCCCCCTTTTATTTGAGGTCTTTTTCCAGTTGCATTGCTAGTTGGTGTTTGGTAGTAATCCCTCCATGCCAGGGAGGCTCATCCCTGAGAGTCATGTCCCACGTTGAGGGGAAGGTAATGCATTTATATGCTGAGTTTGGCTTAGAGAGAGGCCACATTTGAGCAACAAGGAGCCTCTCAGGAGGCAACTCTTAGGCACCCCACAACACTAGGCTAAGTTTCAATTTCAAGAGCAAAGGCTCATAAGCATAGTTGTCAATATCAAGGGCCCATCAATGGATCATCCTCCTTCACCAGTCATTGCCCCTGCACTTGGGGAACTGTTTCTGCTCCATTAGAGAGTGTGGCAGAGCTCTCCAGGATGGGAATTCAATTTTCTCTCGGTAATTGTGTGAGTCTTCACCCACTGTGACAACGCCCCGTGAACATTTGAACATATTTATATACCTTATATGTATGCCCAGGTGAACTTCCTCCCATGTATCCCCCATCACTGACCCCCCACACCAATGATCCTTCCCTGTCCCAGTTGTAACACTTCTGTGATCCAAAGCTTCTTCAAAAATGAAGCCAATAAAATAGTCAAATACAATTAATAGGAAAATGAAATAATGATATGTTTAAATATAAGAAGTAAAACACATAAAATTTTTAAAAAACTAAAAATAAAATAAAATTAAAAGATTGGGATATTAAAAAATAATGAAAAATATTTAAAAAATTTTTCTTGACATTTTGCCTTTCATCACTGTAATATCTGGTGTTCTGTTTGTACAGTGACATTTTCTTCCATTTATCCAGTGTATTACTTTTTTTTTTGGTTTGTTTTCAAAGGAGTTTTAGGTCACAGTAAAGTCACATACAGAATACAGGGGACTCCCATATACCCAACATCCTCCCCCTTTTCCTCCTACC
>JAQZBX010061839.1:0-17017 GCA_029593785.1 Cabassous unicinctus
TTTCCAAACCTATCATGAGAAGCAAAAGCCTTCTCCCACTTAAGACAATGGCATAAAACCCATGGCAACCACATGGCAAAGACAACTAAATATCTGTTTCTTCCAGGTAACATGAGTGACCACCTTTCTTTATCAATGAAAATTCTCACCCTGCTATGTCACCTACTAGATAAAATTTAACTCAATGTACCATCACCTACTTGCCCTATTTGATATCAGCATCCACTCTGAAACTGGCTTTCACTTCCCTAAACCCTCCTCAGAATCACCCAGCACCTCAGTTCTACCTTCTTGCAACAAATTTAATAAATCTAACCTTGTTTATGACAGGTGTAATTTGTGGTCTCTGGAAAGTGGGATTTAACAGTGTGAATACTAAATGCAATTTTCAAGGGAAGAGATCATGGTCTCCCAAGAGCCTCACGAGCTTGGCTATGTGACTTGCTTTGGCTAGTATGATGTTAGTAGATGTGATATAAGCAAGACTTGGGAGGTGTTTTGGACTTTGCTTTTGAGTTTCTCCCAGAGCCATGTGAAAAACAAACAAACAAAACAAAAAACACCCCAGGTAGCTGCTGCTTGTTCAGGCTGGACCAAAGAAAGAGGAAAGTGGAATCGATCCAGGAACAAGAGACAAGACTAGCCAACTGCATCTGGAAGCAGAATCATGCCAGCTGAACTGTAGACCTACAGTAAAATTGATCCTCTCTAGTGACTTGCAGACTTGTAAAGGAAACATAAGAAATTATATTTATATGTCACGGAATTTGAAGATAGTTTGTAATGCACTGTTTTAATGGATGTAACTGATTTATACAAAAATTGTACCAGAAATGGGATACTACCAAAAGAAAAAAAAAAAACCGAAATATTTTCCATTTTCTTTGGGACCAGGCAGTGGGAAATGAGAATACTATTATAAAAAGGGGGGAAAATGGTGCCATTTATTACATAGTGATGAAAAGTTTGATTAACTGTTATCTGTAGTACCTAGGTGGACAAAAAATAAATATCTAACAAACACTTAGCACTAGGTAAGAAACTTCCAAGGCAGAATACTGGGGGTGAGAGGAAGTGGCTAAAGATGAATTTGATAGGGTACAAATCCCCCATCCCTGTACATTGCTCCATCACCTCCTTCAGCTAAACCCCTCTATTCATCAGAGAGCAGTAGGAGGCTTATGAGAAAAATCAGATCACTTACAGAAAATAAAGAAGCTAAATTTTCTTCACTCCTCTGGGCAGCATAAGCAAAACACCACCCACAATAGTTGTCAATGTGGTAAAAATCATGAGTTTAAACTATACACTACCTGAGTTTGAACACTTTCTTCTGACACTTTCTGAGTAATCTTTAACAAATTACTTAACTTCTTCACATGTACAATGAAGAGAATAAAAATAGCTACAATATGGAGTTTTGTGATGATTAAGTTAGAAAATACTTATAAACAACTTAAGTCATCATATACTAGAGAAACTCAGTAATTTATAGAAAACATTTAATAAAAATAAATTGCAAACATAGTCTGGAAGAATGGTAGGAATGGATGGCAGAAATGGCTTAAATTATACACAGCTTATTTAAATTCTTCCTGGAATACC
This sequence comes from Cabassous unicinctus, assembly GCA_029593785.1. Lineage (NCBI taxonomy): Eukaryota > Metazoa > Chordata > Mammalia > Cingulata > Chlamyphoridae > Cabassous > Cabassous unicinctus. Next base: position 1,606 of record JAQZBX010061839.1, read on the forward strand.
TACATGTTTCAGCAAGCTAATCTTTCTTTAACAACCAGGCAACAAAAACAGACTTCAATATATTAGGTTTTGTTGAATAAGTTCAATATTTTTTTAAAACTATTGCTGTTACTTTACTCAAAACTACAATCTCTCTCCTCAGCTACTGCAATAGTCTCCTTATTGGTTTTCCATCCATTCCTTCAAGCTCTGAATTATTCTCTATCGTGCAAATAAAATATATAATTCAAGCTGCAAATATAATTAAATCACTCTGGCTTAAAATCCAGTAATATATTCCTACTACTCTTAGAACTGAAAATATTTAAAATTATTTATAAAATCTTGGTAGTCTGGCTCATGCTTCTCTACCTTCATTCTATCTCACTACCGTTATTGATTTTAATTCCCTGCATTCCAACTATACAAGCTTTTGTGGGGGATCTGTACAAAAAGTATCCTCTCTACAGCTCTACCCATGTCACCTTCCTCTCTGATTCAGCATTTAAGTATCCTTCCAAACTCAATTCAGAAATCATGTCCTTAGAAATAAACATTGAACTCCAATATTGGTTAGGTCCCACTGTTAAAAGATTTTATAGACTCCAGTAATGTTCTGCATAACATTTACCTTAGTTTTAATTGTACATTCACTTGCACGATCCTCTCTTATTACTTATCCTGCCAATTCCCATAAGGTCCATGGGGGCTGCGATAATGCCTGATCTTGCCAACGTTATATCCCTAGCAGCACCGCATTGACAGGAATGTAACAGCCACTAGACAATCATCTGTTGACTGAATTGGTTTAACTATATTAGAAACCATGAATGTGACTACTTAGCCAACACTCTAATCTTCCATCCTCTGTCCCAAGAGAGGAAAATCTCATGTGGTGATCTGCCTCATGATGAATTTGGAGGAAATGGACAGTAGGGGCAAAGGTAAGGCCTCTTATTTGTTTTGCTTCCCTTTTAAATGGATAGCAGAGATGGGATTAGCTGCCTCATATTTTCATTTATACATGCCCATAGCAGGAACTACTTCTATCTGGGACTAAGTTCTCATATATTGTTTCCTGCCGAGCTTCTATTTATGAAAGTAAACCAGCTCACGGGCAAACCCCATGACCACAAAGCTGTTGTATTTGAAGTGTGGACTTACTTTCCATTGATTGATTTCATCTTTAAAATTTAATTACTATTGGCTCATTTTTATCAGAGTTAAACTTGATTAGTTATGAAAGTAAAAACATTTCTCTTTCACAGGTTTGGGTGGCCAAATGCATAATTATCACTGATTTATTTGAAAGTAAAACATTTATGTTACCTGAACATTAAATAAGTTATTATGGCCTCTACTTTTTTAAAGGGTTAAAAAAAAAACATAATAGTGCCCAATGTGAGAGAAATCTTTGACAAAGTTATGAAAACTTTGCCTTCTCTTTGAAATCTCCATCAAGAATAATATTTATTTTTATAAATATCCTATAGACAATAGCAATGGATATCTTAGGTAAGAATGGAGAATTTCACTCTACTGAAGGACCTGAACAGATCCCTCAGGCATATCCATAGGACATTGCAGAACTGATTGACAGAATTCCTTGCTGAGTCATAGAGTCAGTAAACCCTGTTGCAAAACATCTGCCCTAGAACCAGCCAAGCTTCAGGTTAAGCCAATCAAAGTATAAAAGTGCTGATAATTTTTTTTTTTTTTACTTTATATGTATTTTCATATTGTTTCTTATTTTTTTGTCTGTTAACCTTTTATTTTATTTTATTTTATTTATTTTTTAAAAGATACTTCAATTACATAAATGTTACATAAAAAATATAGGGGATTCCCATATGCCCTGCTCCTTATCCTTCCCCCACTTTTCCACATTAACAACATCCTTTATTAGTGTGGAACATTTGTTACAATTGATGAACACATATTGGAACATTGCCACTAAGTGTGGATTATAGTTTACATTATAGTTTAAACTCTCTCCCACATATTTTTGTAAGTTATGACAAGATATATAATGGCCTGTATCTGTCATTGCAACATCATTCAGGACAATTCCAATGTCCCAAAAGTGCCATCATATTACACCTATATATATATTTTGAAGATACCTAGGTTACACAAATGTTATATAAATTTAACCTGAACTCCTTGCTTCCTAATACTCTAGAGATACACTTCCTTTTACTTTGTTTGTGGGGAAAATATTCTTTTCATTTAATGATCATAGATTCTTTGGGAAGGAAAAGGAAAATCTTATAAATAGGAAAGGAATTTGCAATGGTGACAATTATCATATTGCATGCCACATGACCACTGCCTCAATATCCGTAAATACTAGTACTTGACCAAATCACAAAATGGCCATACCAATTTACTCAGCTTTAAAGATATAAAGCTGGCAATATAGCTCTAAGCCAAATAGCAGTTGCATTGGAAGGTCTTACTCGTCTCAGGCACAGATCACTTCTACGTGAACTTGGAAAGACTACTGGCTACATTCCGTACCTTTTTTATGGTGCCTGTCGCATAGTATCTCTGGGTGTACAACCAAGTCCACCCATCCTGTTGTCACTGCCATTAGTAAAGTCTCACCAATTCTGACATTCACATGCAATCAGACCAGTTAAAATCCCACATTTATTTGTTCACTTCATTCTCAAGGACATGGTTTCAGGAGGTAAAGTCTAGATCATATCCTCTGCATCCCTGGGTCAGGGGTAAGAGTTCAGATCTGCAGTTCCACCCCCTGACTCTGGATTAATACTATCACAAACATTTTTCTCTTTTCCTATTGAATCTCTTTTGATGGACAAATTTACAGTGTTGTGATATCACATAGATACCAAAGGATAACATTATTTATAGCATACAGAATAGTGATGATATGCTTTGAATTAGGCCCGTAAATTTCCCAAAATAAATTTTTATCTGTGGATGTTCATCAGCATACATATCAATCTTCTCAAAATCCATGAAACTGCCAATAATTCCTTTATTGCAGAGATATTATTAGGCAAAATATTAAAGAAATATTTAGAACATAAACATTTCTCTATCAATAAAAGTTTTCCTAAAACATTAACCATACATGTACAGATATAAAAGTTCACTGAAAATTAAATGTTGTAGTTTAATGAGTTTAGGGTTACAGCAATATCGCAAAGTAAAAGTTTCACCAACATTGATTTAGAAGCACCCTACAGGGCTATAGAATGACACGGTTCAGGTTTCCCATCTCCTGTCTCCATCCCAATTGCACCATTTGGATGGTTAACTCCATGGTCCGACTATAAGGAAAGAAAAGTAAAGAACACAGTTTTCAGTGATGTACTGCAATAATATGGGCAGCTCTTCTTGTTCCCTTAGGAATGTCACTCTGCCCAGGCTTCCCGGTTACCTAATCTTTGCTTTCAGAATTCAATAGATTCCATGGTTACTAACATAGTACCTTATATATTTGGAGTAAGTTGCTACATGATGAATTGTGGGAATGTGCTCAGGCACAAAACAGACTTCCTGCATATGTCCACTTTATTACTTGCACAGGAAAAATGGTCCAAAAGAGCAGGAAAAGAGATTGCATTGTGGCCAGCCCCCTGGGAAGCCAACTGTTTGGTGTATAACAGCTCCACATACCTTGCTTTATGATGGAGACAACGGATGGCTATGCTGCCCAAGGTCTGGGTATTTATACCCAAAGCAGAAGAGGGCCTTATTACTGAGCAAAAAGCATGAATCCACCAAACTTTATGCAGAGTTCAACCTAATAAGCAGCTAGGGCTTCTTCTTCCTACTTTTGGGTTCAGGGTACAGTGAGCTGACCTAACATCTCCCCTGGGCAGCAAAATGGAAACATTAAAATATTTGTACTCACAAAAATGGAAAGGAGTAGACAAGGGCTCAGGGTTGGCTGCTGAGCATGTCTCTGACTTCCCCAACAATACATTTTCACTTTTGAATGATGGTACATAATTTCTCTCAAAGTTGCATTCAGGCATATTATCCTATCAGTTTAGTGATATACATACCCCATATACATATTGTCTCACCCTCCTTCCAGGCTTCCACTGTATGCTGGAAACAAATGCAGATGGGGTCTCAATGATACACTAAATACATAACTTAAAAATTGTGTTTCCCAGGAAATATAATTATACTTAGTATTCTCCTCATAGCATTTCTCACATTGTCCCTTCTGTAGAGGCAACTGGGATACATGAAAACCATAATTAACCTTATTTCAATTCCATTCAGTAGCTTCACTCCTTCAGCTTCCTTCATGGTCTCCTTTGGTTTTTGCATATGATAATTTAGCAGGACAGAGTAAGCTCTGGCATACAGGCAAGCTGTCCCAAAACATTATTTCTTATAACTGGTAACCACCTCAACCCAGCACCATCTGGTAGCACAGTCCAGTTGTACAGGTTCCCCATTATTGAACAGTCCCTAGCCTGCAAGATTCAGAAATATAACCTCCTTCAGATTTTCTGAAAAAAACAAACAAAACATAATAATGTACTAAATGTAGCCCATAAACCATGAATCAAATGAGAATTCCAATTGATTGTCATTGGTTTTGATCATTAAAGGATATTAACAGTCCATTGATAAGATAAATTATCAAATTATGAAATTGTAAGTCAAAACTCACAAATCATAAGTCAACTCTCACAACCTAGTTTCAGTCTAAACGGCATTTAGAGGAGAAAACAATATGTTTTTCTTACCAGTGAACATAACTGAAGAGAGAAAACTAAGAGCAGGTGTTCCCTTGTTCTGAGAATCTCTTAATAGAAGAGATAAACAGCACCATTCCCCAATGTTATCATTCATTTTTCAATATTTTTTGCTTTCAGCAATCACTTCCCCCTTTCTAAAATTATGCACATGTTAACCCATACTCTCATTCCCTGTAGAGAATTAAGGAACTTATCTATAAAACTGACAAAGGAATAATTGCACCAATGATTTTTGGCCATATATTCCCCAGATTGAGTGGTCAAATTAAAGAAATATAAGAATATGAAATTCTTCCTCTCCTTCCACTGGACAAAATTATAGCTGTCCTCATGAGTCCTAGTTAAGCCATACAGATGGTTCTTTTGGGGATACTTACAAAAAAGAATTAAAGATATATAAATAAAATCTGTCAAGAGGACTTTTTGTTTGGAACCTGCAAATATAATATAGGAAAACATCATACTGAAAATTGTTGTGAGTCACTGTAGCAGGCAGCCTCAAAGGTGATCTCAGTGATTCCCCAACTCCTTATATCTGCACCTTTGCAACTTGCTTCAAACCAATAAAATGCAGAAACATTAATGGGATGTTACTTCTGTAATTATGTTACCAAAGAATGTGATTCCTATCTTTCTGGCAGACTTTATTGCCTTCAGTTTGCATGCTATAATGAAGCAAGTTGCCTGCATTATCAAGCTGTAGTAATCAAACCAGTGTGGTACTGACATAAAGATAGAAATAAAGAACAATGGAAAAGAATTAAGAGCCCAGAGATAAATCCTCACATTTATGGTAAATTGGTTTTCCACAAGGGTGCTCAACCATTCAGTGGTGAAAAAAAACATCTTTTCAACAAATGGTCCGGGGAATACTGGAGTTCCACATGCAAAAGAATGAAGTTGGATACTTCCCTTACACAATTAAAAAAAAATAACTCAAAATTAGTCAAGGACTTAAATGTAAGGACTAAAATTATAAAACACTTAGAAGAAAATATAGCGGTAAACGTTCATGATCTTGTGCTTGGCAATGACTTTTTTTTTTTTTTTTTTAACTGTTCACATCTTTTATTCTGATTTAACACAAGATAGGGGACATTCACTTATATAACATTCTTATAAGCATATTGAGGTATTTTGTCATAACAAAAAACTGTGCAGGACAGAGTATAAAATATAATGTAAACTATAGTCCACAGTTAGTAGCAATGCTTCAATATGTGTTCATCAATTGCAACAAATGTACCACACTAATGAAGGATGCTGTTAATGTGGGAAAGTGTGTGTGTCAGGGGAGAGGATGGAGCATATGGGGATACCCTATATTTTTAATGTAATATTTATGCAATCTAAAGTTTCTTTAAAAATAAAAAATAAAAATTTAATAACAATATTGAGGGATATTTGAAATTCACAGCCAGTATATAACTCCACTAATTTCTCTCCTGCTCAAGAAAGCACGTCATTATCCAAGAGAATGAGCATAACATAGTAAAAGCCTAATAGTATAGTGTTTACACTTTGAATTTGTTTTAATTATTTTAAAGTTAATCAATCACAATGTTAATACCTTATTAAATAAAATTATTTCAAAGACTGAAAACTGTATTATATAGATAAGAAGAGTTTATAAAGTAATGTAAAAAGTCTATTAAAAGAGATCTTGGGGAGTGGATGTAGCTCAAGCGGTTGAGTGCCTGTCTCCCATGTATGAGGTCCCGGGTTTGATCCCTGGTATCTCCTAAAAATAAAACAAACAAACAAACAAATGATAAAGCCAACTTTCATTGGGGAGCAGATGTAGCCCAGTGGTTGAGCACCTGCTTCCCATGTACAAGGTCTTGGGTTCTATGCCCAGTACCTCCTAAAAAAAAACAGAGAGAGAGATCTCAAGAGATTATCTAATCCAGATCTATAACTCCAGGCAGGTCAACACCCATTATCTCGATTTTACAGAAGCAAATGAGGCCCAGAGGGGAACAGATGTGGCTCAAGCAATTGAGCACCTGCCAGTTCCTAGTGCCTCCTAAAGAAAATGAGCAAACAACGAGCAAACAATGAGCAAGCGGATGAGGGAGACAACTCAGGGGAGCCAATGTGGCTCAGTGGTTGAGCGCCGGCCTCATGCATACAAGGTCCGTGGTTCAATCCCAGGTCCCAATATCTCAAAAGAAAAAGAAAAAAAAAACGAGGCCTAGAAAGATTAGCTTGCTGCAGTCTTACTGTTGAGTCAAATATGAAAATTACACCAACCAGAATGATGCTGTCAGTTCTACCTTTGCAGTTCCCAAAACAAAAATGCATTTTCAGTGATTTAAGTAGCATACCAAATAGTTTGAATCTCGATTATACATATTTTATCAGAAAAATATATTTCTTAAAGATACATTTCAAAAAGACTTCAATTAATCCAGAAAATATCTTTGAAAAGGAATCTAAAGTTTTGATATAGCCAAGTAAAATTACAAAGAAATAAATTTTGAATTTCTTCTACCATGTTTAAAACTTCTACTCATTAATACATAAGCTATTTAACTGATTCTTCTTTTTTATTTGATAAAGATTTAATATCCAAAATATATAAAGAAATCCTACAACATAACATTGAAAGATAAACAACCCAATTAAAAAATGAACAAAAGACTTGAACAGAAATTTCTTCAAAGAGGATATACAAATGGCCAAAAAGCACATGAAAAGATGCTCAACATCTTTAGCTATTAGGGAAATGCAAATCAAAACCACAATGAGATACAATTTCACACCTACTAGAATAGCTATTTTTTTTTAAGATTTATTTATTCATTTATTTACTTTTATCCATTTTCACCCCCTCTCCATTTTTGCTGTTTTTGTGTCCATTCACTGGGCAATTCTCTGTGTCTGTTTCCTGCCCTCTCTTCTAATCCTTTTTCCTCCTGTCTTCATTGGGATTCGATCCGTGGAAGCTCTGATGTGGGAGAGAGGCATCCTACCACCTGCGCCACCTTAGTTCTGAGTTTTTCAGCACATCTTGTCTTGGCTCTCCCTTGTGTCACTCTCCTGTTATTTTATCATCTTTTACTGCATGGCTCGGTGGGGCCTGGCAGTGCACCCATACATGGGGCCTGGCGGCCCACGCAACTTCTATATTTTTCTTTTTTTAATTTTCACTGGGAGGTCCCAGGGATTGAGAGGTTTCAATCCATTTCCATATGGGAGACGGATGCTCAACAATTCGTCTCCATATGGGAGACGGATGCCCAACCATTTGAGCCACACCCACTCCTTGTTATATCTCTTGAGATTGATGAAAGATAATTAGAGTTACAGTCATTTCCCATACAAGATGGTCATATAATAAATCAGGCTTGTTTTATCACCAGGATTCTAAAAACCAGACCTAGGGAGAAAAACTAGGTCTGGGGAAACATGCATGGTTTCTAATATAGTGAATGTTTAGCCTACCCTGACTATCACAAAATCAGGACAGTGAGAATATTTGAAGTCATTTCTTAAATATGACACTAGAACCACAGATAAGAAAGATATAAAAAGACAAATAGAACCTCACTAAAATTAAAATTGTATCAAATGACACTATCAAAAGAGTGAAAAGATAACACCAAAAGTGGTAAAAAATATTTGCCAATTATATATATTGTAAGAGTATAATATCCAGAATATAAAAAGAACTCCTACAATTTAACAAAAGACAAATAGCCCAATTTAAAAATGAGCAAAAGACTTGAATAGCCATTTCTCCAAAAAGATAAACAAATAGCCAACAAGCACATGAAAATATGCTCAACATCATTAGCCATTAGGGAATACAAATCAAAACCACAATGCGATACCATTTCACATATAATAGGATGGTTATAATCATGTTTAAAAAAAAAAAATTGTAAAACGTGTTGATGAGGACATGGAGAAATAGAACCCCTTCTATATTGCTGGTCAAAATGTAAAATGGTACAGCCCATGTGGAAAACAGTTTGGTGGTTCCTCAAAACATTAAACAGAACTATAATATGATCCAGCAATTCCACTTCTAGGTATACTATTGAAAACAGGGACTCAAATAGATACTTGTATGCCAATGTTCACAGTATCATGTTCACAATAACCATAAGTGGAAAAACTCAAGCTTCCATTAACAGATGAAGGGATAAACAAATGTGTTATAGCCATACAATGGAATTATTCAGGAATGAGGTTCTGTTATATGTTACAAGATGGATGCACCTTGAAGACATCATGTCGAAGGAAATAAATCAGACACAATGGGGCATATATTGTATTATTCAATAATTCCACTTATGTGAAATATCTAGAATAGGTAAATTCACAGAGAGTGAAAGTAGAATAGAAGCTTTCAGGGATTTGGGGAGGAGGAATGGACAGCTACGGCTTAATGGGGAAAGAGTTTCTGTTTAGGGTAATGGCAAATTTTGGAACTAGATAGTGTTGATTGTTTCACCACGCTGTGAATGTAAAGGATGCCATTGAATTGTGCACCTGAAATCTTTTTAAATGGCAATTTTCATGTTATATATATTTTACTACAATAAAACAAATTTTAAAATTTATGACATTTCTCAGAAACCACATGTATAAATTTGATTTTTTTAATGCTCAGAAGAGTATGGGTTTGGGACTTTAAAATAGAAGGTTTTAATTTGAAAGGAAAATAATATTTAGATTTAATTACTTTTTTATCAGTACAAGATTTTATAAGGATCAATATTTGCATCCCAATATTAAAAACTGTTATATATGGGATGGATTATGGAATCTCTTGCCTCAACCTCCCCATTATATTTATGCAACTTTAAAAGGTGAAAAAAAATTAAGTAATTTAAAATATTGAAGCTTTAGAAGTAAAGTGTTTGGCTAACTAAAGTTTACTTACCTGTCCACAATTTTACAGATGCCTAAATAATGGGAAAATATTAATTCAGGCTTTGAATAAATATGAAACTACTTTTCTAAAATAATTTTTACTAATATTAGAAAAATATGTTTTAAAAGGAAAATACAATGCTTATCTTGAGCAAATTTTCTTTTACATATCAAAAATATGTTTCTTTGCTTCAAACATATATCTGATTAAAAAATAATAAATTCATAATAGAAAACATAAATTATAAATATTAAATAGAAGAAACAAAGATTACTCATAACCCCACAAATAGCAGAATATCAATATTTACTGTATTTCTCATAACTTTTTTACAGTATGCTGTTTTTTCTTTTCCTTGTCTTTAATTTTTTTTACATGATTGAGGTCATATTATGTTAAATTCTAATTTTCTTTACCACTATGCTCCAAACCCTTTTCAATGGTAGTGAAACCATTTCTGAAATACCAGTATTAATACCTGCATGCTATTTTTGCATATAAACATAGCAGATTCTACTTAACTCAATACATATTTTTAAAATCACCTTAAAACATATTTTTCTCTAAGTGAAAATTGTATTTTTTAGTACTCTAGTGGTTTGTGATATGCAGCAATGTTTTCTACCATTGTGTTTGTGGTCATCAGGTTGCAGTTTGATTATCTTACTTAAAGAATGAAGTTTTATGTGTTCTTTTATAAAGTAGGTAAGAAATGAAGAGTCAAATAAGGTAAGATGGAACTGTATTTTAAAATTAAGTTGAACTTCATACTTTGAAAGGCTAAAAAAAAGGTTTTGCTCTTTAAAATCATGTTTTATCTATTCGGTAGATAAGACTAGTCACGAGAAGAGCTATAATGTGATTCTCTAGAAAGGTTATTTCTGAAATACAAAAGAAGGGCACCTAGCCCATCATCCCTGCAGATGGAGACCAGTATGAATTATTAACAAACATATATTCCAAGGGAAGAGATGAATCTGCTTTGAAAAGGTGACATAGAAAAATCAAACTATCCTGAAATGAAGGGACTCAAAGTATATTTGAAAATTATGTTCAGACATCTGAGAGCTCTATACTTTAATTCTGATTTAGCAAATACTCATATCAGACCAGAGCTTTGCAATTCTTTGAGATTTAGTGAAGTAGTTGTATTCAAGAAGACAGACTTCACAAAATCTTACAATACCCCATCGTTGTGAAAATTTCAAAAGTAAACAGAAATAAAAAGAAAATTTGGATCTATGAGAGGCCCAGTGCTAACATCACTTAATAGATTAGCTATTCCCACATATACAGACAAAGTATTATATTATATAGCTGTTTCTTAGAATTTATAAATATATTTTAATTATTCCTTACTAATTTTCTTGCCATTAATATTAATGGTTAAATTTAGTTGTCTTCAATAAAAATGTACTTAAATTAATTTTTTCTTTGTATTAGTGTAGACTACTCTGCATTAATGAAGTAGTCTGTAGATTGAAAGGAGAGAGTGGCTTGGAGTATGTCAAGATATGAAGATCTTCTATATGGGTAACTAAAAGGGTAAATGCAAAACCCAATAGTACTGTATCCTCAATCTACAACTCTACTCTTTAATTCCTATGAAATTGAGCAAAAAAATTGAACAAGAAAAAGACATATTTCTTGATAATGGACACACAAATATAAAGAAGTAATAAGGGACAAAAACAATATGAGGGGAACAAAGGTAAATAGGAGCAGAGAACATGAATGCTATTGAAGCTAAGTTGGGATCTTTTAAAATTAGTAGGTTACAGATATAGGTTTTGTAACATAAACCCCAGGGTAACCACAAAGAAAGTATTTTTTAAAAAAATACAGAAACAATAATGAGAAAAGGATCAGACAGATAGATCACAAAAGACCAAGCAGAAAAGGAGATTGCAATAAAAAATTTTTAAAAAGAGGAAAAAAAAAAAAAAAAGACATATAAAAACCAAAGGACAAAATGGTTGAAGTGCTGCCTGAAGTAAGTACTGCTTTTACAGTAATAATAATGAATGGTAATGGATTAAATTTTCAAATCCAAACACATAGATTGGCAGAATGAATAAACAAGCCTGATCCAACTATACATTTTTTATAAGAAACTTACTTAAGACCCAAAGACACATATAGATTGAAAGTGAAAGGATGGAAAAATATTTCACATAAATACTAATCAATAAAGAGCTGAGGCAGCTATATTAATATCAGACAAAATAGACTAAATCAAAAGCTGTTGTAAGAGACAATGAAGGACACAGTATATTAATAAAAGGGGTGATCCACCAAGAAGAAACAACAATCATAAATATTTATGCACCTAACTATGGTGCCCAACAAATACATTAGTTAAACACTGGCAAAACTGAAGGGAGAAATAGACATCTCTACAGTAAGAGTTGGAGACTTCAGTACACCACTCTCATCAACAGATAGAATATCTAGACAGAAGATTAATGAGGAAACAAAGAACTTAAATAATATGATAAATGAACTAGACTTAACAGACATATACAGAACATTTACCCTAAAATAGCAAGATTCTTCTCAAGTGCACATGGATTATTCTCCAGGATAGACCACATGTTGGGTCACAAAACAGGTTTCAACAATTGCCAAAATATTGAAATTATACCCACCATGTCCTCTGAACATAATGGAATGAAGCTGGAAATCAATAACAGGTAGAAAACTGGAAAATTCACTAACATATAGAAGTTAAATAACACACTATTAAACAACTAATGAGTCAAAAGATAAATTGCAAAGGGAAATCAGTAAATATCTTGAGATGAATGAAAATGAATATACAATATGTCAAAAATTTTGGGACGCACCAAAGGCAGTGCTTGAAAGGGAAATTTATAGCCCTAACTGGTTACATTAACAAAGAAGAAAGAGTTAAGTCAAAGACCTAAATGCATACCTAGAAAAACTAGAAAAAAAGAACAGCAAACGAATGCCAGACAAGTAGAAGGAAAGAAATAACAACGATTAGAGCAGAAATAAATGAAATTGAGAATAAAAAACACAATAGAGAGCATTAAGAAAACCAAAGTTGGTTCTTTGAAAAGATCAGTAAAACTAATAAACCTTTTAACTAGCCTGACAAAGAAGAAAAAGAGAAAAATACAAATAAATAAAATTATAAATGAGAGGGGGGCATTACTACTGACCACACAGAAATAAAATGATCATAAAAGGATATGTGAACAAGTGAACACCAACAAATTAGACAACCTAGAAGAAATGGACAAATCCTAGAAACATGCTAACAACTTACACTGACTCTAGAAGAAATAGAAGATCTCAAGAGACCAATTACAAGTACAGAGGTTGAATCAGTCATCAAAAATCTTCCAACAAAGAAAACCCCAGGACCAGAAGGCTTCACAAGTGAATTCCAAGAAGATTGAATACCAATCCTGTACAAACTATTCCAAAAACTGAACAAGAGGGAACACTACTGAACTCATTCTATGAAACAACATCATCCTTGCACCAAAGCCAGATCAAGTTACTACAAATAAAGGAAATTACAGGCCAATTTCTCTTATGAACATAGATGCAAAAATCCTCAACAAAATACTTCCAAATTGAATCCTAGAGCACATTAAAAGAAGTACACACCATATACAAGTGCATTTTAACTCAGATATGCAAGGGTGGTTCAACAAAAGAAACTCAATCAATGTGATACAGCACATTACAAAATGAAAGGATAAAACTATATGATCATCTTAATAGATGTAGAAAATGCATTTGATGAAATCAAGCATCCTTTCTTGGCAAAAATTTAGAAAAATAGGAATAGAAAGAATCTTTCTCAACATAATAAATGTTATATAATGAAAAATCCACAGCTAAAATCATACTGAATGTTGAAAGACTGAAAACTTTCCCTCTAAGGTTAGGAACAAGACAAGGATGGCCACTGTGACCACTGCTATTAAACATTGTACCGGAATTTCTAGGCAGAGTAGTTAGGTAAGAAAAAGAAATAAAAGACATCCAAATTAGAAAGGAAGATGTAAAACTTTCACTATTTGCAGAAGACATGATTCTATATATAGAATGTCCTGAAACATCTACAACAAAGTTACTAGAATTAATAAATGAGTAAAGCGAAGTGATGGGGTAGAAGATCAACATGCAAAAATCAATACTGTTTTTATATAGCAGTAATAAGTAATTTGAGGAGAAAATAAAAAAAAATCCATTTAAAATAGCAGTTAAAGAACCAAATATCTAGGAGTAAATTTAACCAAATATGAAACAGAACTTAAACTTGGAAAACCATAAAAGTTTGCTAAAAGAAATTTTTAAAAAGATCTAAATTAAAGGAAAAACATGCCATGCTCATGGACTGGGAGACAAATATTGTTAAAAATGTCAATTCTACATAAAATGATTTACAGATTCAACACAATCCAATCAAAATTTCAACAGCATACTTTCCAGAAGTGGAAAAGTCAATTACTAAATTTACTTGGTAGGGTAAGGGCCCTTAATAGCCAAAAACACCTTGGAAAAGAAGAATGAACCAGAAGGACTCAACTTACTGACTTGAAAGCTTATTGTGATGCTACCATCGTCAATGCCATATGGAACTGGTACAAGAATAGATATATTGACCAATGGAATCAAAATGAGAGTTAGAAATAGACCCTCACATCTATAGTATATTGATTTTTGACAAGGCTTCCAAGTCCACTCAATTGGAAAAGAATAGTCTCTTCAAAAAATGATGCTGAGAGAACTGGATAGCCATATAAAAAAGAATAAAAGAAGAATCCTATCTCATACCATATACAAAAATTAACTCAAAATGGATCAAAGACCTAAATATAGGAAACAGGACAATAAAACTCCTAGAAGAAAATTTAAGGAAGCATATTCAGGATCTTGTGTTAGGTAATATTTTCTTAAGCTTTACATTCAAAGCACAAGCAACAAAAGAAAAAATAGATAAATAAGACCTCACCAAAATTTTTAACTTTTCTGTATCAAATAACTTTATCATGAAAGCAAAATTAACCCCCTATTCAATGGGAGAAAATACTTGGAAGCCACATATTTGATAAGGCTTTAATATCCAGAATATGTAAAGAAATCCTACAACTCAACAATAAAAAGACAACACAATAAAAAATTTCAAAAGCCTTGAGTAGACATTTCTCCAAAGAGAATATGCAATTGGCTAAAAAGCACATGAAAAGATACTCAACATCATTAGTCATTAGAGAAAGGCAAATCAAAACCACAATGAGATACCATTTCCTACCCATTAGAATGGCAACTATTAACAAAACAGAAAATTATCAGTATTAGAGAGGACATGGAGCAATAAGAACACTCATTCATTGTTAGTAAGAACAATGGAAAAACTAAGTGGAGAAATAAATGCCTCTACAATTATAGCAGGGGACTTCAACACACCATTATCATCATTAGACAGAACATCTAGACAGAGAATCACTAAAGAAACAAAGGCTCTCAACAATTCAGTAGAGGACCTGGACTTAATAGACATATACAGAACACTCCACCCAAATACAGCAGGATTTACTTTCTTCTCAAGTGCATATGGAACATACTCCAAGATAGACCACATGCTAGGCCACAGAACAACTCTCAATGAATTCAGAAAGATTGAGATTATACAAAGTAATTTCTCCGACCACAACGGAATGAAATTGGAAATCACTAAAGGACAGAGAAACAGGTTAGGCACAAGGATATGGAAGTTAAACAACACACTCTTAGAAAAACAGTGGGTCAAGGA
>JAQZBX010061840.1:0-17020 GCA_029593785.1 Cabassous unicinctus
CGAAGAAACACAATGAGAGATACAACAAGCAGTGAGTGGAGGTGGCTCAAGCGATTGGGCACTCCCTCCTCCCACATGGGAGATCCCAGGTTCAGTTCCCAGTGCCTCCTGAAAAAAAAAGAAGATGAGCACACAATGAACAGACACAGAGAGCAGACAGTAAGTGCAAACAATGGGGGGGGGGGATCTTCAAAATAAATAAATTTTAAATGAATTGATAGTGAAATATAAAACCATAAAACTATCACATACAGTAATAATTCAAGGAAGAATAAAACAACTACAAATGGCTAGAAACTGATGCAAATGAATATGTCTTTTCATAGTGTGGAAGAACTGTTTAAACATAAAAGGAAATCAGGAAAAAGAAACTTCAAAAAATATTGTTAGACTACATAAAAATATTTAACTTCAATAATTTTAAAAACCTAAAAATAACAAAGTGAAAGGCAGAAAATAAACCAGAAAAAAAAATATTTGCAACATATGTTACCCCTTTGTTATATCTATAATCTATGAGAATCCTTATAAATCAATATAAAAAAATGTATACCTCACATGAAAGTAAAACTCATACATCTGTAGCCAGTTGATTTTCAACAGGGGTGCCAAGACCATTCAATAGGAAAGAATAGTCGCTTCAATAAATTGTGCTTGGACAACTAAATAGCCACATGCAAAAATAAAAGAAGTTGGCCCCTGCCTCATAACATACACACAACTTAAAATAGATCAGTGATCTAAATATAAGAACAAAAACCATAAAACTCATAGAAGAAAATGTAGGGGTAAATTCCATGACCTTGGATTTGGCTAAGGATTCTTAGATATGACACCAAAAGCATGAACAAGAAAAGGAAAAATAGATAAACTAGACTTCATCAAAATTAAAAACTTAAGTGCTTCAAATGACACCATCAAAAAAGTGAAAAGTTAGTGCACAGAATGGAAGAAAATATTTGAAACTAATATATATGATAAGGAACTTTATCTAGAATATATAAAGAACTCTTACAAATCAACAGCAAAAAGACAAACATTTAAAAATGGACAGAAAACTTGATTGGACATTTTTCCAAAGAACGTATACAAATTGCCAACAAGTACATGAAGAGATACTCAGCATCAATAGTCATTAGGGAAATGCAAATCAAAACCACGAAATATAACTTCATACCGACTAGGATGGCTATAATAATAATTTAAAAAATTGAAAATAACAAGTGTCAGTGTGGATGTGGAGAATTGGAACCCTTGTACATTGTTGGTAGGAATGTAAAATGTTGGGCAGTTCCTCAAAAAGTTAAACATAGAATTACCATGTGACTTAGTATTCCACTCCTAGATATATACCCAAAAGAGCTGACAACTGGTATTTAAGTAATGTATAGGCATGTTCATGACAGCATTATTCACAATAGCCAAAAAATGGAAATAGCGTAAATGTTCACCAACACAATTTGTGGTGTATACATAAAATGGAATATTATTTATCCATATAAAGGAATGAAGTACTGATACATGCTATGGCATGGATGAATCTTGAAAACATTATGCTATGTGAAAGAAGCCAACCAAAACAAAATGATTCCATTTATGTGAAATATCCAGAATAGGTAAACCACAGAGACAGAATGTAGATTGGTGGTTGCCAGGGGTTTGAAGGAGGGTTGAATAAGGAGAAACTGCTAAAATGGGTACAGGGTTTAATTTGGGGTTATGAAAATGTTTCAGAACTAGTTAGAGGTGGTGGTTGCACAATACTGTTAATGTACTAAATACCATTGAATTGTTCACTTTAAAATGGTTAATTTTATGTTATGTGAATTTCACCTCAATAAAAAATTTTATAAAAATTAAAAATATACAAGAATAATAAAAAGGTAAGTACAAGTGGCTACTTTATTTTGGAAAAAATAAATATGTTGTGGATTTAAATGTACAATATAAGTCTATAAGAGCATCAGAGTAAATTTTTTTAAATATTTTTATAATTGTGAGTTGGGAACTCTCTTTTAAGGCTGACACAGAACTCAGGTGTCGTAAAGGAAAAGTATGTCAGATTTTATCACAGAAAAATGAAAAACTTCTTCATGACAAGAAAGCAATAGAGAAATTTTAGATAAGCAACAAACTGAAAGTTATTTGCAACATATGATGATCAAAGGGTTAACATCCTTATTATCAGTACAGAATCTTCTAAGTCAATAAGAAAAAGGCAAATGCTTCAATAGAAAAATGAATAAAAGGCAGTGATAACTTAAGAAAACATAAATACGTATGACCATAAACACATGAAAAAGTCCTTAATCACACTAGTAATAAAAGAAATGCAACCTTTAAAAATACCATTTTCAGGTCTCAAATTGGTAAAGATTTTTAAAATGAGATTATCCAGTGTTGATAAAAGCATGAAGAAACTCTTTTTCTGGGAGTATAAATTGGTTAATTTTTTTTTTCTGGAAGGCAATTTGAATTTGGCAATTTAGATTGGCCTTAAAAATGTTTATATCCTTTGACCCTAATTATCTTTACTGGAAACTTATCCTCAGGAATTCAGACCAAATTGTATAGAATTATTTGTTCAGCATAGCTGTCACAAACATGAGCTGCACGTTGTTGAGCTGCCCAGTATCTCAACCAACATCCTGCTTTTAGGGTGTTTCCCAGCACATAAGATGGCTCTCCCACTATAGAACCTGGGAATGCTAGGTATTTGCTTTCTCAGTCTTCACTGCATCCAGGATGCAGATATACCTATAACCTACCCTTCACAGTACAACATTCCCCCTCTAGACTTTGACTTGGAAGCTAATGAACTAAAGAAGTGGGGACATCACAAACTACTAGGGTGACAGTTGGTGGCAGCTGCATCTAGTGTGCAACGCTACAGTGTCAAGGTTAAAGCTGTGATATATATTGCCCAGTGGTTTTTCAGCAGACCACTTCTGGTGTAATTTGGGTATTAGTCCCGGCAGTGTAACTTCTACACCTGGGTTTTCCTAATTCTATCATATACCCAATAGCCTTTCAGTTAATTCTCTTTCTGCTTTAATCAACCTTGCAACTAAAAATACTGTGCCTTGCAACTAAAAAATGTTACAACAGCATTATTTATAATATTGAAAATTAGAAACAATGGTAGTAAAGGATTGATTGAATAAATTTTTATATCCATGAAATGAGACACTATCCAGCCTTTAAAAATCAGTCTTTTTCAATTTAAGTATATTAAGCAGGAAAATACATTTAGAATAAGACATTAGATGCTCACAAAATTGTTGGAAGAGGTGAAGGAGCAGGATACAAACCTCTGGATTGACTCCAAAAACAATACCCAACATCTATTGGCAGCACCCCTCTGAGGACACTATGAATTAGAAAGGAAGTAAGCTAAGCTCAGTCACACAAACAATTGTCTCTCAACAGGAAACTGCAGAGTGGACACCTGAAGCTGCAACCCAAAGATTAGGAAATCAAATCAAGTAGCACAACTTACCTAATTGCTTCTTGATTCAAGGAAAGTGGACCCTGGAATGCTCCTGCAGGAAAGCCTCGTATTTCCAAACCTTGTTTAATAGGAGCAGTAGCCAGGAGCCACACAGGAAGATGGCTCCAATATGATGCTATTGGTGTAGAAAAGAAGAAAAAAAAACAACACTTGCATATGCATAGACTATCTCTGGAAGGATACCTAAACTAGTAACCATGGTGACTTCTCAGGCAGGGAAATAAGTGGCTGGGGGTCATGTGTAAGAAGGAGGTGCTTTTCACTATGAACCCTTCTGTTTTGCAAGTTGTACTATGGTCATTATCACCTATTCAAAAAGCTACCAAGTTAAATTTTCATTGTATTGTAGCTCAGTAGTTTTTACTGTACTCCAGGGAAACCCACCCCCAGGCCTATGAGGAACCCTTCAAGGTTCTTTGAGAGGAGGGACCAAGGTACATCCCTGGGTCCCACACTTAGGCTTCTGCCAGAATAACTCTGCTTTTATCTGTTCTTTGGTTTAAGCTTCTGAGTAATTTTGAAAGTATTCTACCACTTTTTAAAAAATTGAAGACCAGAATTGCAAAAGAATATTAAATGTCATGGAGAAACATTCACAATATATTTGTTAATGTATATATTTATAAGGATAGAAAAAAAGACTGGAGGTACAAATACTAAGTTATCTCAATATTTTTACTACTTCTTTGTGCTTCTCTTTCCCAAACTTTTTACAATTTTAAAAATTATTTTTACAGTCCTAAAAGTATATATTATTAAGTAAATGAAATGGTGTGGATTTGCAACTGTGAAGGATTTGCTAAATAGAGCCTCCAATCAATGTGTCACAAGTGAGTTATATGTAGGCCAAGGTTTTTCTGTTCAGTCCTCAGTGAAATTGGTCAAGGCCTCCTCCTGGCTCCTCCAGGTTTCAGAGTCACTTCTACACTTCATTGTTTCTGCCAGTATACCATGAAAAATGTTAGGAAGCACCATGCTTTATCCCAGAAATAAAGGTTTCCATAGCATGCTTTAATTTGACTCAATTTATTAACATTTCATTTGTACCTTATTCATAACAAGAAAAATAAAATGAATAGCCCTAATAAGGGCTACCACTTATTAAATACTTAATCATGTGCCAGGAGCTGTCCCAAGTAATTTTTACATCTATGATCTCATTTAATTCTTATGACAGCCATATGAAACTTAGGTATTATCATCCCAGTTTTATAGGTGAGAAAATGGATGCTAAGTTGTTAAATTAAAAACTTACTAAAATCTTAAGTGGCTGAACTGGGATTCAAACCCAGGTGTATCTTATTCCAGTGTCTGTACTTTACTGTATACTTTACTGTTTCCAGTTTTCAGAAACCTATCAATTATATGAAGTATGGTACAACTATATCAGACAGATGATTACAAGCACAACACAGGCTCTCTTCACCATCTCTCTCCCACTAGAGCATCAGCTCCATGAGGACAGAGAACTTGTCTGTTTTATCCACCCGACACAACACCTGGAACAGCATGGGCATTAGATGTTTGAACTCATAAGGTGGTTCTTAGATCCGTGGTTCTCAACTTTGGCTGCACATCAGAATCACCCATAGAGCTTTTGAAACATGCAGATGTCTGGGGCCCATTCCATTCCCCAACTAGCATTGCCAGGCTAGGAATTCAGGCAAATATATATTTTAAATTCTGATGCTCAGTCAAGATACAGAACCCCTAGCCTAAAGCAGTGGTTCTCTAACTTGAACATTCTTCAGTTACCTATAGAGCTTTTTTAAAACACAGATTAATGGGCCCCACCCCCAGAGTTTCTAATTAAGTTCTAATTCTCTGTGGTAGATGCAGAGAATTTTTATTTCTCACAAGTCCCCAGGGGATACTGATGCTGCTTGTCCATGACTCACACTTTAAGAATTACTTCCTAGAGGATTGGCTGTAAGAGACTGAATCAGAACACTTGTAACAGGACTTAAGCAATTTAATCAAACAGGCCAGATTCTACATTGATCACTCAGGCAATGCAGGTTTTACTCATGGTCTTCAAAGCACCCAGGAGAGTGCCTACTGAGCTTGTTGCTCCTAAAGTTTCTTTGAACAAAGGCATATCATTCTTTATCCCTTAGAGAAAAGCACGTCTTTGATAATTTTAGCCTTAGACTGGGCCCACAGAGTCCAGTTTGTATCCTCTAGGAAAGATGTCC
This sequence comes from Cabassous unicinctus, assembly GCA_029593785.1. NCBI lineage: Eukaryota > Metazoa > Chordata > Mammalia > Cingulata > Chlamyphoridae > Cabassous > Cabassous unicinctus. Next base: position 5,707 of record JAQZBX010061840.1, read on the forward strand.
TCATCTGTTCAGGTGCTCTGGGTCCATGTCCACACACCTTCCAAGCAGGTGTGGGGTTCACTCCCCAGAAATTCACAGGTCTTGTCTCCCAGAGAAAGTCTCCATCTTCTTCTCATGGGCACTCCCTTCTTCTGTCATCTACTCTAGCCTGTATCAGGAGATCTGGCAATGGGAATTTTGACAGATCTTTTTCTGGGTATTATTTGAAGAATTCTAGATGCCAAAGTTCCTAGGTGATGGTATCTAATCTTAGGTTATTAAGGCATTATCAGATAGACTGGTAAATATATTTCCATTACCTGTTACTGCGACTAGTCAAAATGAATAAGTGATCATTTTTAGGTACTAATGAACACTGGGCTTTTGGATGAAAAGTATAAGCTTTTATATCTAGTTGATAGGCCTTGTACTTAATATTTTACTTGTTTTTTTAATAGTTTATTTTTAGTTGTGGTAAAATATACATAATATAAAAATTAGGGAAGCGGGTGTGGCTCAGTGGATAGAGCCCCCGTTTACCATATGGGATGCCCGGGTTTGCATCCCGAGGCCTCCTTGTGAGGGCACGCCGGCCTGAGCGGTGCGGTGGGCTGATGCAGCAACCTCACGGCAGGAAGCGGGTGTGGCTCAATGGATAGAGCACCCGTTTACCATATGAGAGGCCCCGGGTTCGCTTCCCGGCGCCGCCTTGTGAGGGCAGGCCGGCTCGCATGGCGCCGTGGGCTGATGCGGCTAGACCTCACAGCAAGGGGGAGATAAGCAGACACAGAGAAAACACACAGCGAATGGACACAGCAGCACAAGCAGCAAGGGGGGGATAAATAAATAATAAATAAATCTTTTTTTTTTTTTAAATTGTTTTAACTATTTTAAGTGGACAATTCTTTGACATTAAGTACTTTGACAATACTGTGTAACTTTCACAACTATTTCCCAACTATTTTTATCGTTCCAAACTAAAACTCATACTCATTTAGCAATAGCTCCCCATTCCTCTTCCCACGCACTTCACCCCACCCCCGATAACCACTATTAATATTCTGCTTTCTGTCTCTATGAATTTGCTTCTTCTAAGTATTTTATATGAAGAGGAATCATATATTTGTCCTTTTGTGTCTGGCTTATTCCAGATTCATCCATGTTGTAGCATGGCCCAGCACTTCACTTCTTTTTATGACTGAATAATATTCCATTCTATGGATATACAACATTTTGTTTATCCATTCATCTGTTGATGAACACCTGGGTTGCTTCCACCTTTTGACTATTGTGAATAATGCTGTGATGAACATTGATGAGCAAATATCTGTCTGAGTTCCTGCTTCCAGTTCTTTTGGGTACATACCCGGAAATGGAATTGCTGGGTCATATGGTAATTCTATGTTTAACTTTCTGAGGAACCCCAAACTGTTTTCCATAGTGCCTGTACCATTTTACATTCCCATCTGTTATGTATGAGGGTTCTTATTTCTCCTCATCCTTGCCAACACTTGTTATTTTCCGTTGTTTTGTTTTGTTTTTAATAACCAGCCTCATGGGTGTGAATTGGTATTTCATTGTAGTATTAATTTGCATTTCTCTAGTGGCTAATGATGTTGAGCATCTTTTCATATACCTATTGGCCATTTGAATATATTCTTTGGAGAAATGCCTATTCAAATCTTTGGACTAGTCTTTCTTTGGGTCATTTGTCTTTTTGTTATCAAATTGTATGAGTTCTTATATATTTGGATAGATATTAAAGCCTTATCAGATGTATGGTTTCCAAATATGTTCTCCCATTCTGTAGGTTGTCTTTTTACTTTCTTGATAATGTCCTTTGATGCACAAAATTTTTTAATTTTGATGTCTATTTTCTATTTTGTTGCTTGTGCTTTTGGTATAAAATATAAAAATCCATTGTCTACTACAAGGTCCTGAAGATACATCCCTATGTTTTCTTATAAGAGTTTTATAGTATTAGCCCTTATATTTAGATCTTTGATCCATTTTAAATTAATTTTTGTATATGGTGAGAAGTAGGGGTCCACATTTATTCTTTTGTATGTGTATTCCCAGCTATTCCAGCACTGAAGAGACTTTTCTTTCCCTATTGAATGGACTTGCCACCTTTGTAGAGAATCAACAGGCCATTTATGTATGGATTTATCTCTGGTCTCTGAATTCTATTCTATTGGTCTGTAAGTCTATCCTTATGCCAGTCCCATACTATTTTAATTACTGTAGCTTTGTACTAAGTTTTGAAATCAGGAAGTATGAGTCCTCCAACTTTGACCTTCTCTTTCAATATCGTTTTAGCTATTCAAGGCCTCTTGAAATTCATATGAATTTGAGGATCAGCTTTTCCATTTCTGCAAAAAAAAAAAAAAAAGGCTGCTGGAATTTTGGTAGGGATTGCATTGAATTTGTAGATCACTTTTGGTAGTATTAACATCTTAACGGTATTAAGTCTTCCAATCCATGAACAAGAGATATCTTTCCATTTATTTAGGTCATCATTAATTTCTTTTGGCAATATTTTGTAATTTTCAGTATATAAATCTTTCACCTCCTTGGTTAAATTTATTCCTAGGTATTTTATTTTTTTTAGCTGCTGTTGTAAATGGAATTGTTTTCTTGATTTCCTTTTTCAGATTGTGCACTGCTGGTGTATAGAAGCATCATTGATTTTTGTGTCACTGATCTTGTACCACATTACTTTGCTGAATTTATTTTTTAGCTCTAGTAGGTTTCTTATAGATTTTTTTGAGAATTTCTCTATATAGGATCATGTCATCTGTGAATAGGGATAGTTTTACTTCTTCCTTTGCAATTTAGATGCCTTTTATTTCCCTTACCTGATTGCTTCTCTTGACGTTTCTAGAGTGGCTTCCATCCCATGCCTGTTGCTTTCATGCCATTCATTTTATATATTTTTAATGTTTGGAGAAGAGCTGTTCAGGTTTTATAAATGGTGTTTTTCCTCTTCTATTAGGTCTCTCTGCAATGCAATCAATGTTTACAACCTCACCTGCAATAACTGCTCAGAAAACTGCACCGATGTTCTGTTTAGTAACAAGATTACCTTCTTAATGGACCTCTTGATACACCAGTTGACGGTATGTAACGTTATTGCTTAAATTAGAAGCAGTTAAGGTTTGAGAAATATTTCCTGGGTAGAAAAGCTAAAAGAATTTGGATTTACTCTCCAGATGAAAAGAAATGAAGAAGATTGAGAATAAAATAGGAACTGGCAGAGGAACCTCTGTATAGTTTCAAAATTTTATCTTGGATTCTCCTAAATTCCAGTACCAGTGGATAACAGACCTGTAAACTTGCCAAGATTACAAATTTACATGGTTAGATTGGGGCTTTGGAATCAGCTGGATCCAAAGCCAAATCTCTGAGGCCACAGTAATGAGTGCTGTGAAAGGGAAGAAAGCTGCAAAAGCCACAAAACCTCTTTTGCCAGTTCAGCCAAAAAGATCATTTTGAAAAGGATTTTTGATAGCCATTGAGATTTTTTTTTTTTTAAGTGAAATTCTTACTCTGGAAAGTGACAAAGCCACTACGCCTTTGAAATCAGAACAAGCAATGAGCTGTAGCCTTAAAATTTACCTCAACTCACAGGTATTGAAAGAGGTAAGTGCAGTATAATATCCAAAGGTTTACACCTGTCAATTTCAGTGTCCAGAACAGAACCCTGGAGCCAGAAGTTTCCTGATGAAATTTCTGAGTCCCTGAGGTGCTGGTGCAAAATTGCTCTCAAGTTGCAGGTTTACAACAGATTTATTCTTCAGAGCCTATTTACTTTTACTCAGCACACAGTTCTAATAGCTCTTCCTAAACGACATGCCTTTCTTTCTCTTCCCTCCTCCATCTGGTTAATTTCTACATAATCTGCAGAAATGTTACTTTCTTCACGAAATCATCCCTAACTAGACCCTCTCCAAAAGTCCATATTAGGTAATTTTCTTATGTGCTTCTAGGCCTCTCCATGCTTACAAGCTTGAATTTTACTTCACTATTAGCAATTTACTTCACTATTTATTCACTACTGTCCATTTTCCCTATTAGCAATAAAAACAACAAAAACAGGAAACAACATTACTATCTTCATCATCCTAACACAGGACCTGGCACTTGATGAATTCAGTGTCATTGAATAAATGTATGAGTGAATAAGTGAGTCCTAGCATATCACAAGCTGAAAATCAGAAAGAAAATTATGAGGCTCTTACAGGCAAGCATACTAACAATGAGAGGGTCAGCAGTCAGGGAGGACAAAGAAAGACACAGACCTAGAACAGTTACATAATACAATGATGGCTACTTATAGGGATGATACTGAGTCATCAAAAGAAGGCTAAAGAATATATGGTGTTATCAAAGGAATTAAAATATGCGTTAAGATATTTTAATAATAAAATATGGGTAAGAGTAAAAAAATCTATCAGAAATTGTTGAAAAGCAGGGACAGAAGACTTAAAGTTTTTTGTTGACCTTATATCCCAGGCATTTAATTATATATTATCTCATTTAATTTTCTAAATGCCCTCATAAAGTCAATATTATTATTCTCATTTTACAAATGTGAGTAATTTGAGTCCCAGAGAGGTTAGCTTGCCTAAGCCTACATATAGTCACAGAGGCAAGAGTCAAACCTACATCTGTCAAACCCAAAGTGAGAGACATGCTACAAAATACTACTTTTCAAAGTATTATCGTTGTGAAAGGCAAGGAAAGACTGAGGAACTGTTACAGATTGGAAGAGTCACAGGAGACCTGTCAACTAAATGTTATGTGGAATCCTGGACCAGGAAAAGGGAATACTGGAAAATTCAGATAAGGTCTGTGCAATAGTTGATTTTACTGGCTCAGTGTTTATTTCCTGGTTTCAATAATTATACTATGGTTAAGTAGATATTAACAATAGGGGACACTGGGTGAAGGGAACTCTGTACTATTTTTGCAACATTTCTGTTAGTTTAACATTACTTCAGACTGGAAGTAAAAAACAAAAAAAGAAACAGAATCCCGTGCTCTCCCACCATCCCTTGTTGCATCATCTGAAAGAATTTACTGTGTGAAACTTATTCTGTATTGATAATGGAAGAAGAGACATTAATGTACTTTGAACAAAACAAGCAATGAAAGAGAACAGGATTTGAAATGTGAAGGAATGAGCAAAAAAACTTAGAGATAGAATCTCTTTACTCTCACTTGGTCAAAAACTAATTCTTATTGCAAGAAATCATTTGAGGCAGTTCATTTATTCTCTCACTTAAAAATGATTTAGTGCCTACTATGTTCCAATTCCATAAAAGCATAGGGTATGAGTCCTGTTTCCAGGAGCTCCCTGCTTAGGAGTGGGAACAGACATAGATGACATATAGTAAATGGTGTGATGGCAGCCTGAAGAAAATGCTGCGGGCACAGAGAGGAAAGAATCGGGTAGCTCTACCTGGGACATCACAAAGGAGGGACATTTGAGCTTGACTTAGCTACGCATAATGACTATCATTTATTAAGAGTTTGCCATGTGCCAGGAGCTTGTAAGTAGCTTGATCCTCTCCCTCTTCTTTGAAGGCCTCAGTTTCCTTTGAATAATATTCCATTGCTTGTAACCTCAAGGTTTCTTGACACTCAGAAAAGCCTTTAATCTCTCAACCAATGAACTTCACCACATTCTGTGTTTAATCTGAACTTTGCTCAATTTGGAACTAAGAGCCTGAGACATTTATTAGCCAAATACATTTTATCCTTCTCCTTCTCCTTATACATGACACTTTCTGGTTTTACAGTTCCCTTTAGGCTTTTTATTCTCTAGTTGTCAATTCTAATGCTGCTGTAACTGGGTTTGCAGTAGTGGAGAGAGGAAGGTATGTTATCCTGCTTTTTTTTCTTTCCAGTGGGATAGCTAATGATGGTGATTTTTATGATTCTGGAAATTCCATTTTTCTTTCTAACAGATAAACCCTGGCTTTGATGTACATATAACTGTAAAATGAACTCCTAACTTGGTAGTGCTCTTTAAGTAAGGATAGAAAATAGTCATTAGAGCATTTTCCAGCAGGAATACAAAGAAGCATAAAAGAAACTAATTATTCATGATCTGATGGAATTTATAACCTGATTATCAGGCATTTCAACCTTTCTGGTTCTTTAGTAGACCCAAATGGTTTAGAAGACCTTTTTCTTCAGACCTAGCCACATGGTATGTGTTTTTAGCATTCTGGTATTTCATTTCAGTTACTATGTGCAAAGCACCATACAGAGGTGAATTGGACAGTTTGTTCACTCTAAAGGCCAAAGTTAAGGACAGAAGAAATTATATACATAAATATTAAAGACAGACTATGAGAAGTTCTGTAATGTTATGAAGCTACAGAGTAGCCCAAGAAACCTAGAATAGTGCCTTGCATATAATAGGTGCTTGTTAAATATTTAATGGATGGATGGGTGGATTGATGGATTCTAACTTGGGGCATTGGGAAGGCTTTGGGGAAGACATTGGATTTGACTGTGCCTTGACGATGGATGGAACTTCAACAAATCTGGGTTTATAATATTTACAAAAGATAAATTAGCACATGTGGCACTGTAAAGAAATGTGACTCATCTTAAATATTTTTTCTTGCAGTGTAGATGCAAAGTAGGAATTTTAGGATAAGCTCTTGGGGAATTTATTTGGATCCCTGCAAAACAGTTCATTTAGCCGAGATTCCTCTAGGAATGAAGTCTAACACAGATCTTTTATCTTCAAAGAAGCCTGAAAACTTTAAAAAGTGGTAAAGTAGATTTCTTCCTTTTTTCAGTAAGTAATTGTTAAGCATTTTCTCTGTGCCAAGATCATTTCAGTGTATGTGATAGTGGGTTTCTAGCTCAAGATGTCTACTTGAGGAGACCAGATATGCATATTGGAAGGTAATAAAAAAGACCCATTAAAGTAATACTTCATGTAGTGAAAATAGATTAATAGAATTTTAATGTTGGACAAGCTCTAACTAGTCCATAGTACAGATGAGCATATTGAGATGTGGAAAAGGGATCACACAGCTACCTAGTGTCAGAACGATGGCCTTGATTCTGGTCTCCTCTGTCTCTCTCCAGGACTTCCTTTCCTATAAACTAAATTGATGTCTCCTCACTTTATTGACTTGACAAATAAAACAAACCAACATTTTTATTACTTTAATTTCTTGTCTATACATGTTTAATATCGTCACCTGCTTAGGATATACTAAAGAAGCATTTAATTAAAATATTTATAATTTCTTGATGTTTCATTGTGTTGCAGAAGGCATTAAGTATTTATTAGCAGTCTGATTTTTAATTCATAGTGACCTGTTCTTCATGAAATATTTAAAGAATACACTTATAAATTGTGTGTTTGTGTTTTCTGGGACCAAGGAGATTGTTAATTGAAAAGTGATGTACAAACCTTAATAATTGATATGATACTGTTGGATCAAAGAGGCTGTTGGGGAGCTCTTCAAAAGGTGACAAGAAAGTCCTGGATATCAAGCAAATCTCAGTGCAACCTTTATCAGCAAGGGGATTGTTTTTCACTGAGTCATGTGCAGAGCCATCCAGATGCCTGTTTGCTTTTCATTATAGTAACAGAGGAATAGAATTGGCCATTTACCACACTGTTTTCTTTGTACTGAAGAGCCAGAACATGGACTCCATAATTAATTACATGGGAGCAGAAATCCTTCAACATTCTACAAGTGACAGTGTTCTTCATAATATCAGTTGCATCTTTTTTCCTTCTTTCCGCACTGTGTGACAGTACCTCAACCTGTCAAAGATAACTCACCCTTCATAAAAAATGTGAACTCTGTGTTCTTATATGCCATAGGCCTTATTGACACAGAGAATATCAGAACCAGAGAGAGGGCATTCATCGTGTCTGGTGTAATTTGATCCACTTATCTTACAAATGAGTCAATGGAATTCAAAGTGGCAAGGATAGGGACATCCCCTATCCTTGGGATAGGGGTACTTGCCAAAAGTTCCATATCCTATTACCAGTAGAACTGGGATTCTAAATCCCAACCTAGCCTTCTTCCCTCTCTATCACATATTGCATAGCTAATTTAAATTTGATGAATCCAGTTAAGGGATGTTGTAACTGGTGTGGAGTTTTACTCTCAGAGCTACATTAAGAATTCAACCAAAAAAGGAATATGGGTCAGATTATAACTCTAATTTCCCTTTAACTCCAGTCATATGAAATGGTGTTGTCACCATCATCACTATCACCTGATTAATTGACTTCTTGAGAAAGAAATTGACACATCCACCATCATAGTGGAGATTTCAGCACACTGCTTTAAAATATTGATAGGTAAAGCAAACAAAAAAATTAGTAAAGATGTAAAAGGTTTGAATAAAACAGTTAAACTTGGTTTAATGCATATAGATAAAACCCTTATACCACATTAGAAAATATACCGTCTTTATGCGTACACATAGAAAATTTACTAGGCCTTAAAGTGAGTCTTAAATTCCAAAGACTCAGTATCATACAGGTGATTCAGTTCTGTTTCCAGTGTGGTTTAATTAGCTCTTGCAGATAATAAATATAAATGCTGGTTAAAGTATAAAAAACAAATACCTGAAGATATTGCAGTGATTAAAGCAGGCAGATTCTAGATGGGAATAAATACTTGGAAGAAAGGAACAGCATTGGGTAAATTTCCTATTTTTGTGGCACTTAGCCCAAGGGCAGGCCACAGTTGGTGCCACATGGGATGGCTAAAACTTCAGTAGAGTTCACAGTCTTTCTGATTTGAAGAACCAGAGGACAGAGTTTAGGACAGATACAACTGCTAGAAAGTGAGAGGGATATTCAGAAAGGAGAGAACCAGAAAGGAGGAGCCTATAATTGTTAATAAATATGTGAATGAGCCTTGAACTGTGCATGTATGGGAAAGACTCCAAGTCAGCTAAGACAAAAGAACTGAACTGAGATTTGAACTGCCAAACAAGATAAAGTTTTGCTGTTTGAGTCTATTGAAATAAAATGCCTGCTTAAATTTTTTTAACTTGTCAGTGAAATATAACAGAAGTCACAATCTCTACAACATAAAATTCATAATGTCCAGGATTGCTCAACAGAAAAAGAAAAAGATAATGTCACCCATTCTCAAGAGAAAAAAAATAATGAAGACTGACCCTGAGATCACACAGATGTTAGAATTAGCAGACAAGGATATTAAAACAACTGTTATAAAAAATAAATAAAAATTTTTAAAAAATTTTAAAAACTGTTATGCCTTAGATCAATGACATAAAGGAAAATATGCTTATCATGAATGAAAATCTTAGCAGAGGAAAAGAAAGATAACAAAGAGCCAAATGGAAATTCTAATACTGAAAAATACAATAACTGAAATAGAAAACTCACTAGATGAATTAATAAATGAGAAGGAATGATGAAAAGAGAAAATTTCTATTAGGCAAACACCACAGTTATGATTGTTGTAGGAGAGAATCAGTCAATGTATGCAATAATTAATGGGCAAAAGTATGCTGAGAAACAGAATATTTGCATAATCTCAAAATAACTTTCCACAAGATACTTTTAATCACAAAGGTAAAAGTAATGACTTTACAGTGAAAAAATTTGGTACACACCGCCTTAACCAAGTGATCAAAGTTAACATCACCAGTAACGAAGCATATCAATATCATTTACCCTCTGCTATGCTGTACTGAAAAGCTCACATCATTTCTGTTGTATTCTTGCCAAAAATATATAGCACAATCTAATTATGAGAAAATATCACACAATTCCAAATTGAGAGACATTCTACAAAACAGCTGACCAAGCTCTTCAAAATATAAAACCTGAGGAACTGCCACAGACTAGAGAAGACTAAGAGGCATGACAACTAAATTCAACGTGGAATTCTAGATTGGATCCTGAACCTGTAAAAGGGCATCAGTGGGAAAACTGTCAAAATTCTAAGATCGGAATATTAATTCATCATTTTGAATCAATGTTAATTTTCTGGCTTCTGTAAGTGTACAGTTACTTCCAAAAATCTTTATTTGAAAAGCAATTGACTGGATGGTCATAACTACAGAGTGGAGATGACAGAGAAATGGGTCATTGAACTTGAAGTTATTTCATTAGACAATATTCAGTCTGAAGAGTAAAGAGAAAATTTTTTAAAGGAACAGAGCCTCAGGAACTTCTGAGGAAATAGCAAACAGTCTAACATGCATGTCATTGAATATGCAAAAAGAAAATAGAGAAAGAATGGGGCCAAAAAAAAATTCTTCAAAATACAGTATGTACAAATTTTCCTAATTTGGTGAAAGACATAAATGTACAGATTCAACAAGTTCAGCAAACCCCCAAAGGATAAATACAAAGAAAACCATTCCCTGGAAAATCATAGTCAACCTTTCTGAAAACCAACTATAAAGAGAAAATCTCAAATATAGCAACATTACCTATAGGGAAGTAATGATTCAAATAACATCTTGACTTCTCATTAGAAGCCAGAATACAGTGAATATTTTTGAAATGCTGAAAGAAAAAACTGCCATCCTAGATTTCTATAAACAGCAAAATATGTATATACCTAAGAGAATTTGTTGGCAACAGACATGCACTACAAGAAATACTAAAAAAAAATTCTTCAGGCTGAAGGAAAATGCTTTCCAGTGGAAATTCCTATCTTTAAGAAAGATTGTAAAGCAAATGGAAATGGATTTTTTCCTTTTAAGGTCTTTAGTGGGGTTTTTTTGCTTTTTTTTTTTTTTAGGATTTATTTATTCATTTATTTTTACCCATTTTTACACACACACACACACACACACACACACACACACCCATTTTTGCTGTTTCTGTATCCATTCACTGTGCAACTCTCTGTGTCTGTTTCCTGCCCTCTCTTCTCATCCTTCTCCTCCTGTCTTCACTGGGATACAATCCTTGGAATTTCTGATGTGGGAGAGAGGTGTCCTACCGCCTGTGCCACCTTAGTTCCTGGTTTTTCGGTGCGTCTTGTCTTGGCCCTCCCCTGCATCACTCTCCTGTTAGGTCATCATCTTGCTGCATGCCTCGTGGGGCCTGGCGGTGCACCCGCACATGGGACCTGGAGCCTCACCCACTCGTGGGGCCTGGCGCTGCACCTGTGCACAGGGCCTGGTGACCCACGCACCTTCTATATTTTTCTTTTTTTTTTACTTTTACCGGGAGGTCCCGGGGATCGAACCCAGGTCCTTCCATATGGGAGACGGATGCCCAACCACCCGAGCCACATCTGTCCCCCTGCTATATCTCTGAAGGTTGACCAAAGATACCCAAAGTTAC
>JAQZBX010061841.1:0-17017 GCA_029593785.1 Cabassous unicinctus
CTCTTTGATTTTTGGTTCAATTTATTCTGAGTCTTTAAAATTGCCCAGCTTAAATTATCAAAATCAGGCCAAGGACTCACTAATGGGGCTCAGATTTTCTCCAAGGAATTGGGACTAAGAGAGACCTAAAAGCAATTTTTCTTCTTGCTGTTTCCTTCCTGGCTGGTCAGCAGATGATGCTCTTTGGTGAACCTTTCCATGGAGGTGTTTCTTTCAGCCTCTGCTTGCCTGTGTTTCTGATATGGGCAGAGCTGAGATTCATAACAGGCTCTTGTGACCAAATTCACAGAAGGAAAACCACTCTCCATCCTCTGCCATATCCTCTCTCTTCTCAGGGAGGAAAATGCCTTTTCCCCTCTTAGTCAGCTGTGGTGGACCAGGGGTTTAGTCCAGGCTGCATGCTTTGAAGGTAGGGGGTGAGTGCCCTTCCTGGCTGCCACAGAGTGTTTAGTAACTCACAGTTGTGGTTTCGGGTTCTTCATTTCTCTATCCCTCTCCCTCTTGAGGTTGTGCAGCACTGTCCTGGTCTGTTGACCCCCAATGCAGGTCCCTCAGACAGGTTTTGGCACTTTCTCCGTTGTTTTTGGGAGAGAGTTGAGCCCTGCCTGCCTACTCTGACACCATCTTCCCTGTAGTCTAACCTATTACTATTGATTTTAAATTGATATTTACTTTCCTTTTCTTTATAGTTTAATGACATATGTATGCACTGTAAATAGTATGTTGTTTAGTTTTGTCCATTTTATCTTTTGTATGAATGGAATAGTACTGCATGAGTGATTTGGTTTTTTTCTCTCAGCATTATACCTTAAAGATCTTCTTGCTTAATCTACTTGTAATTCATTCATTTCCATTGCTGTTTAATATTTCAGTAAATGAATATATTTATTCATCTTGAAACATTAGGATTGTTTTAAGTTTTTTTTTTTAGTTAGTGAGTTGTGGGTTTACAGAACAGTCATGCCTAAAACATATGATATGTTTAGTGAGTTTGCATGCCATCCTTATGCTAATCTTATCTGTATTGTTCCAATTTTAATATGTGTGCTACCAAGGTGAGCAGTTTTAAGCTTTAGATTATTATGGACATGGCTATTGTAAACATTCTGTATATGTTTTATCTTATATGGAACAATTGCAAGAATTTCTCTAGGCCATATTCTTATGAGTGGAATTTCTTGTTCACAGGGCCTTCACACATTCCACTTTAAGAAGTAATACCAAATTGTTTTCCAAAATGGTTATACCAGTTCACATGTCCATCAGCAGTGTGTGAGAATTTGTGTGGCTAACACTTCAATTTTGCTAGTCTGGTAACTTTGAAAGAGTATCTCACTGTGGTTTGAACCTGAATTCTCCTGATTACACATTAATTTTTTTTTTTTATGATTTAGTATTTTGCCTTCAGATGCTTCTTAGTCACTCTATATGTGCATAAAATAGATGCTTGCACTGCTGATGGGAAAACTTCACTATGAGTGCTTTATTTATCTCCCTCATCCTGTCAGGGGCAGTGGATGAGCAGCATCCCAAGAACAGAAATGTCCTCTCTGGATCTAGGTGAACACATCTGTGCCTTCACATTGCTCAAAATTCTTTTCATTCTCCTGGCTTTTGGAGACAGAGAGGCCCAGGTTTATTTATAAATAAACCAGGAACCAGCAGAAGGAACTTAGGAAAGTTACTTAACCTCTTGGAACCTCTTTCCTCAATAAGATGATGGACATAATAGTACCACTCTATGCTGGACATTGACTGTTAATTTTAAGTTCTTCCTTGGTTGATATGGGCTGGGAGACTGGAAATTTTATTTTCCAGACTCACTAGCCAATAGCCAAAACCAGCCAATAGCCAAAACCAGCGTTCTGGTTTAGATTCTGCCAATGAAGATACTCATGTGGCCTTGCAAGGCAGAAGAGAAGGAGAAATATTTATTGTTCTCTGGATGTGTTAAGTAGCCATGTGGACATATAAAAGATGACAGTGTTTTCAGTGGCTTCTAAGTGAAATTCTAGAGACTCCCTCTTCAGTGTGCCATGTGGGTGAGATCATTGGCAGGGGCTTCTTGTGATCCTAGTATTTTATAATTTCTTCAAAGCTAACAGTGATTCTCACTGGTCTTTGTTCCCCCAGCACTATATTTAATAAACTCTGTATTAAATCCCTGCCTGCTAAAATATAGAGAGTGATTTCTGTTCTCCTGACAGAGCTCTGACTGCTCTCCACTATCTTATGCTACTTAACTTCTTTGGACTGTTGTAAAGATTAAATGGAATAATTCATGTAAAACACCTAGTATGAGCCTGACATATAATGGATGCTCTGTAAATGTTAGTTTCCTTTTCCCACCTCCTTTAAGGAAGAGGATTATCTTCCACTTTGAAATGTAGAAATGGAAACAGATGGAGAAAGAGCTCGCCTCAGAGAGTAGATTGAGAGACCTTGGATGAACCTTAATATGAAACTTGGTTTCCATGACACCCGGCTGGGACTCTAACACAGTGTCTATAGCGCTGCCAAACAAAGAGACTCAAATGTTTGGAAGCGAGCTTTGTGTGTTGCTGGCCAGGTTCAGTCTCCACCAGGTGTGTTGGAATGCCAGCACGCCTCCTTCACTGTGATGCTTTCTTTATGGTGTTTATTCTGAGTCTCATAAAAACATTCCTACCTAGAGTTTTCCCTAGATCAAGCTCCTGCTAATACCTCCAGGAAGTTTTCTAAACAATTTTCTAAGTTGAATCAATGAATAAAAACCACCTCCCTCCTTAGTGTTGAAACATCATGTGGAAGGTAATGGGTATAGCTATGGCTTTCTGTTCATTTCACTGAACTCAAACTCAAACAGACTTGAAATAAACCACAAAGTGTGACTCATTAACAATCAGAAATACTGGCAGGTTTGGGCTCATTTCTAAAGGCTCCTTTGCTACCATGTTTTGGCATTTTCAGAGTCCTTTACAGATACTCTCAGAAAAACTAGGATTAAAACCAAATTATGTCTGACCTCAGACATTTTACTCTTCTCACTACCCTGAGAGAGAATGCCATCTTCTCCCTTTTTCAGCATCATCCAACTAGATTATGTTCTCCCACTCTCCCCCGCCCCCAACTCACTGCCAAAGCCCAGGGCTAAGATTTGAATCAAGCAGAGTAAGCCTGTGTTATCTTCAAGATTTTCCTTTTTGAACCCCTTCTCCTTTAAAAGTCCCCTTGTCTACACTTCAGAGATTCAGTGTTCATGAATGGATTTATATCACTACATCCCCTCTATAAACCTATGCCTTCCTGGTGTGAAAAGCTTTGTTTGCTCATGTATTCAATAAACATATATAAAGTGCCCTTTGTGTAAAAGGCATTATGAAGAACAGTGGAGAGAGGAATGAACAAACCTTTCCTGTTTCAACAGAGTCCAGAAAGAAAGACAATTACTATATACTGCCAGCTTGACTCGGGAGCTCAGGCTTGGAGAGGGTCATGGGTTTCAGAGGAGGGGCCTTAAGGGTGTTTTGGGGAAAACACGGGAGGTGCTCCACGCTGAAGGAGAGTAGCTGTGGGAGTTTGGTCTTCTCCTGGGTTGCTGAAACATCTTATGAGATGTTCATGAAACTTCCTGCTCGCTGGACATGTTAACAGATAATATAGGTAGCTTTGTCAGAGAGTTCGGCAGCAAGACCGCTTCATTCCAAGGGAGCAGGGGATTGGGTTCTTCAGAAATGTACAGGGATATCAGGAAGAGAGCGACTTAACACAGGGAAACCATGAGAGGAGGAGCTGGAAACAGGTGGTGGGTGTGATTTGTGTCCAATCTCTTTGCTCCAAAACCAGGCAGACTCCTCTTAGGGATGTCATGCAAACAGAAGGACCGGTGGCCATAGACTGATCGGTTTGCCCATCTGTGTGTCTGCAGTTATAAGAAAGCATATTACCAGAGCAGACTGGGCTTCCTTTGGGACTCCTGGCTCCTGAGTCTGAGACCTCCACAGGCCTCTCAGCAGCTTCTTAAGACTGACTCAAGGGCTGCAGAACCAAGCTGGAAATGTTAGAGATGTGCAGGTGGTGGGCAGAGAAGGAGAATGAGATGATTCACCAGCCAGTTATTGAACTTGTCATGTATTGAACATCTGCTTTGTCTTGGCACTGCACAAGGTGCTCGGGATACAGAGATTCATGCCATAATCTCTGCTGCGGACTAGTAGGGGAGGCAAGAAATAAAGTAGTAGTCCCTGTACAAGGAAGGAGTGATCATTTCTTCTGCAACTGCCTGGAAAACATGTCAGGACCAGAAGATTTAGTGGGAGAGATGATTAGGGGTTAGAGACTGGTTTGGTTTGGAGGCTTTAGAATTGGGGAACTGTTGTAGTTGGGGACCCTGTCAAGCAGACCTGAAACAGGGATTTGGGTAAGTAGATTATTAGGGCAATGATCTCAGGAAGCAGAGTAAGGAAGTGGGGAAAGAGACGGGGACAGGAAGGGGAAAGGGCAATAAAGTGCATTGATAATTGGATGACTGCCATGGGCAACTGGGGCTCAGTCCTGCTGGAGAACCTGTGAGAGGATGTGCTTAGCATACCTCAGGTTTTGTGCCATTTTGGTGTGAGGGAGCTGGGGTATTTATCCACCAGCTTTTTTTTTTTTTTCAAATCTTAATATTGAGGGTGGCTCCCTGGCACTTCTGGACTTTTCTGGGTGTTCCCAGGACCAGAGCATGGTGCCTATGAGGATGACCTCTGAGGTGGCCTGAGAGGGCATGGGTAGGGCCCTGATGCTTTCTGCTACAAGAACCAATGGAAGGAATAGTGTGACTCATAGAGCTTATTGATTCAGGGTCATCGGCCATGAAATGCTATGCCCTTCAGGCCTCATTTTACTTTTCCCATCTTGTTTATGCTCTCTGATGGAAGCAGGGAAGGTCAGATGATTCAAAGCATCCCCTTCTTGTGGCCGCCTATGCCAGAATGAAGCAAAAAATAAAAAAATGTATGTAGGCTGGTTTGTGTTCATTGGGGCATGTGTGTATATAAAGGCACACATTTATATACATATAAATGTGTGGGACATGTGTGTGTACATTTTGTGTATCTGTATATGTGTGAGTTCATGTGATTTCCCAGTAAAATAATACTAACCGAAAAGGGAGAAGAGTCATTCTTTTGTATTCACACCCTACGGCTCTGCTGTTTTACTTGGTGATCCTGTGCTGCCCAATTTATTTCAGTTCATTGTAAGTCAGAAGCAACAATGTTTGTTATGTCTCCTGTGTTTTATCTCATGAGTTAGGTGTTTATTGCTTAGTGCTTTGAGAATACCTTCTTTACAGGGGAGACTAGTTAGGCAAATTTTGATTTTCAAGCCATCTCTAAATTACTTCCACCTTTTCCTACTATCTTTTAAGGCAGGATTCAAGGGTGGGCATTTTTTATACCAAAAGAAAACATTAGGCATTTGCATTGAATGAAATGGAATGCTTTTGGCCTTGCTTTTCAAATTCCTTTGTGGTCTTCCTCATTTGTAAAATGGAAATGATGATGTGTGTTTCAGAGGGCGATTGTCAATATGTGATGAGATGATGGATATGAGAATGCTTCTATACGCCAATATTTGTCAGGCTAGCTTCAAAGAGAGATGGAGAGATCCCCTAATTCCAGGAACATACAAGAACTTTGCCAAGTGGGAGCAAGTAGTTAAGGCAATAAACGGCTCTACTCCAAGAACACAGAGCCCAAAGGCATCTCTGCAAAGAAAAGGTTCTGCAAACAATCTAAGGCCATCAAAAATTTTGTATTAGAAAGAGTGGAGAGAAAAGTGGGCTTGGTGGAGAGTGGAAGGTGCTAACAATATGTATGGAAGGCCCACTTTGCCAAATGCCATTCATGTAGCTCTATAAGTGGCATTTCACTTGATCTGCATGCTGCTTTGCTACGAGTGACAGTGTTATTCATATTCTAGAGAAAATATGACTGAAGAGAAACTTGCCAGATATCACAAGTAGCAGAAGAAGGATTTGAGTGCAAGTATTTCCGACTCCCAAACTGACCCTCTTTGCTCTGGACGGTGCTGCAATGCCAGAAAGAAGCCTTGTACCTGAAGTAACCTACAGTTGTCAGTGCTACTGTGCTGCCTTTTTGTCATGGAATTGGGAAAAATAGGAGACCTTGCTTATTGATTCACACATCTGGCCACACCCTGGGATATAGACTTCTTCCTGATGGCTGGTAAGGACTCCAGGTTCAAGCATCCTTTTATGTGACCCCTGAACATTTCTTCCTAACCTGAGAATTATGTCTTGCTCACATCTCCAGGTTCTACTTCATGTACCCGCTATGCATGGCATGCTCCAGACATGCCAAATTGGGTACCTCTCCCTTAAGTTGCATGCTGTTTTGTGCATGCATGCCTCTGCCTGAAACTGCCCCTCTTCTTTCCATCACTTGTCTTGTTCTTTTTCCCTCGGATCCACATCATGTATCTCCTTTTCCTTGAAGCATTCCTAGACCTGCCCAAGCAGAATTTACTCTTCCTTCCATTGTGCTAGCACCAAACTTATGCCTTAAAACAAATGTGTGCTTAACTCATTGCATTGCCATTATGTATTTCTCTATCTATGGAAGAAACTGTCAATACTCAGCAGATAGCAGTGTGTTGTTCTATATTTCCCACTCTCACATGCAGTTAGGTTGGGGTCATATGACTGGGTTCTGGCAAATTGGGTGATGTGCTGTTTACAACTTCTGGGCCTGGTTCTTGAAATCACCCACAGGATCCTCCAGCCAGATCTTTTTCACTATGAAGATCGTGTGTCTCAGATGGTGTAACTACAGGATGAAGGAAGGTACCCAACCACCTTTGGATGTGATGCGAGCAAAAAATAAACTTGTATTGTATTAAGTCACTGTAATTTTGGGTCTACTGGAGCAGCTGGCATTATTTACCTTGGTTAATATAGTATCTGTTTTTCCTCTTATTTGTGAGTTCCTTGTGGATAGGAACCATTTTCTATCTATCTTGGCAGTTTTAACACCTAGCAAAGCTACAGTAGCTAAGAAGGCTGGTGGAGGGCGTTTCACATGGGGCCAGTTCTCCCACAGTTACGTTCTTCAAGGCCCACTGGCACATTCTCATCTCGACTGATACTGGAGTAAGGACCCTCGGGTGGCTGCTGCTTTATCAGCCCAGGAATGCATCAAAGTCAGTCACTTAGGGATGGGCTGCTCATTTGTATCTTATATTTCCTGTTTCAGTTTTATTTTCCCTTCTTAGAAGGGTTTTTGATGTGGAAAGATATTAGCAGCATACTTGGCTTTTGCATTTGAGGTTAAAACATAATTATTCCTGCTTCATGTTCCTTCATTAACTCTATCACTCGATCTGAGAAGGAGGGATGGAGTAGGAAAGTCCATTTTCCACTCAAGGGACATGATCTGATGGCCAGCTGATGACCGCAATTGTAACTGACCCTTTTCTAGATAGAACTAATGAATCCATGGATGGATGGGTCCTAGGCTTTGCGACTGGATGTGCTCACGGATTACAAATATCACAACTGATCCTGACTATATTTTCTATATACACTTTGAGAACATCTCTAAAATTTCCAATTTCCTAGTGCAACGTTCATAAGATATGTGTTGGGGAGAAGACCTAGAGTGGTGCCAACTCTCTGTCAAGTGCTTTATAAATGTTATTCCATTTCATCCCACAGAGCAAATCTAGGGAGCTGCATGCCCTTTTATCAGATGAGGAAAAGTGATTCAGTCAGATTTGTTAAACGTGCAAAATCCCACAGCTGGCACGCACTGCAGCCCATCTGGCTCCCAAGTCTCCCGTTCTTTCTTGTCTAGCACATCTTGTGACCTCTTTCCTCATTTTCTGCATTGAGCCCCACTTAACTGCTTGGTGTCCTGGGGCACAGTCCAGGCTTTTCAGTTCCGCCAGCAGGGGCTGACACACATGGCTTTTCTTCTCTTTCCTCCGTTTGCTCCCTCACTTAAATTGTTGCTAGAATCAAAGAAGATAGAGGTGAGTGTACTTTCTCTTCTTCTCTTCTCTCTCCTCTCCTCTCACAGTGAGGCATAGAAAGCTCCTGTTACTGTTCTGATTGGAAGGTGAAAAGTGGAGGCTGCTGTGTATTTTCCCTCCCACTAAGACTGAGAAACGGTTATCGCAACTTAACTGAACCCCTTCCTGGTTACAGAGGGATGAATAGACCACGTGAACTGGAATTGATCATCCGGGAGTTACTGAGGTCCTTCCAAGATCAGAGAGTCCTTACTTCCTGTCCTTAGAAAGGAAAGGCTGAGTTTTATCTAGGAAGAAGAGTTACAGTTTCTCCAAGATACTGAGATGTGACTGTAAAGAGTCATGTTGAATCCTGCAGTCTGAACAGGTCCCATGTTCAGGAAGAGGAGAGTATAAGACCCCACCAGTACCTGTAGTGGAGTTGTCATATCACTGTGCAGCTCCTCTTTGACTTTCTGTTTACTGGATTCATCAATTTCCCATAGTCAAAATTCTTACCTGATGTGGTGAAGTAAGAGATTGGATTTCAGAGTCGGAAAGACTTGATGTTAACCCCATCCAGCTCTGCCAATCATTAGCTTACTAATGTATATTTTGGGCAAGTCACTTCACCTCTTTGTGGTCTCTGTTGACTCATATGTGTGTAAAATATACTTTGAACAACTATGATGCTTGGAGTGTTCTCTCGTAGTGGAGAGCAGTAAGGAAACAAGAATCTCAGTTTCTGACAACCAGCAAGAAAACAGGAATCTCAGTCCTATAGTAGCAAGGAACTGAATTTCATCCATAAGCTGAATGAGTTTATAAATGGATTTTTTCCCAGAGTATCTGGAAAGAAACAAAGCCCAGCTGAGAGCTTGATTTTGGTTTTATAAGACCCTGAGCAGAGAACCCAGTCATGCTGTACTTGGACTTGTAAGATAATAAATGGGTGATGTTTAAGGCATGACATTTGTGGTACTTTGTTACACAGAAATAGGAAACTAAAACTAATAAGAAGAGCCAGTGTAGGTTCTTTCATGCATGTTGTCCACCTTGGAAAACACTCACACAGCCTTTGCTCTCACAACATCTGTGAATGCACACCTACAGCAATGTATTGAGCTTCAAAAGGCACTAAATCAACTTGCCAGATCATGCCTCCTGTTCTCCATGTTTTTTTGGAGCAGGAGTCAGATTTCAGTCCATCGCGTATTCACAAACTCCAGGAGACAGATATTAGACTGTCTGAGTGGTCCAGGTGAAGATCCCACTCATCACTGACCTTCAGTCTGCTTGCTTGAGTGAGTGAGGGCAATAAGTCAATCTGTCAAATTTTCTCCAATCCCTGCAGGGTTCTGAAGAAAGTCATTTGGAAAGTTTGAGGGACTTCTCCAGGAGGAACTTGGCTCATCTTGTGTTCTTCCAGGGATTGGAAGGAATGAAGGTGGCAAGCTCCATCAGGGCAGAGAAATGAGAGGATGAGGGGTAAGGGTCTCAACTTTCCCCTAGTCTTTAGTGTCTTTAGTAGACTCAAAAGTCTTCTCTGAATCTTCTGGCCTGAGTAACAAAGGCTCCCAAATGACCAGAGCTAATCAGGCTAGGAAGTTGGCTAGCAGTGAGGGAGGCTGCTGAAATTAACTCTGGTTACATGGATGGCCTCAAACACTTATTGTCGGTAGTACAGGGGAGTTTTCTGAATGGGGGAGAGGGGCTATTCAGAGAAAAGCTTTCTCTAAAATAGTTGTTCTCAAATTCTGGCCTGTGTCAGAATCACCTGAGACTTGTTAAAACACAGATTGCTGGGCCCTATCCCAAGAGTTTCTGATCGTATGGGTCTTTCATGGGGCCTGAAAATTTGTGTCTAGCAAGTTCCCTGGTTGCTTATGCTGCTTAGTCAGGAGACCAAACTTTGAAGGTCATTTCTCTGAAAGTGTCTTTCTTACAAAATCCTCTTTTTTTCCATATCCTAACTTCTTTTTATGTCTTTGGTTTGCCTGCAGGATCCAAACAGCATGGAAACGGTTCTTAAACATTTCCTTGTAAATTCAGCATTTTGTCTGGTGTCTAATTTTGGTATGTACACCTGTTGTATTGTAGTGTTTCACTCAAAATTTGATTTTAACATCTTGTTTTATATAAAAAAGGGAAAACATTAGTGACTGTTCAAGGATATTGTGATCATTAAATAAGTTGCTATATGCAGAGTAAAAATAAATGTTAGTACTCTCCTCTATGTTCCCTAGCCCCACCACCTGCTATGAATATTTTGAGTGGGATCTGAGAACATAAAGACCACTTGAAATAATAATTGAGTGATTTTTAAAAGATTAGTCTTGGGGAGGCTAGGCCTTTGAGAGAGTGTTAAGAGGACTTCAGAAATAAGTATTTCTCTGGGCTGGGGCCTCAATGACATTTAGTTTGTGAAAATATCCAACCTCATTCTGAAAAGTGACTACAAAGTTCTGAAAGTTATTTTGGATTTCACAGCATCAAACCCCAAAATTAACTCTCAGCACTGCCCTCTTCTGAGCACACAAGTTTCCCACGTAGCAGGCGAAAGTCAAGCACTTAGCTAGGGCCTCAACAGCCATGACATGGGTCGAGGTGGCAAGCCATCTGGAAAATGTCTAGAAAGGCAGATTTGTACCGTTCTCTTTCTTTATGGGCTCTAACTTATTGGCAGAGATATGTTAAGTGGATTTTTAAAAAAAGAATCATCATATTGCAGAAACAGATTTAAGGAAGATGAATTTGAGGGAACAGAATTTGCTATAGAAGAGAATCCAGGTCCTGAAAGGAAAGGCATATGGCTCGTACCACAGACCCTACAGCCTCACTGAGTAAGGGGTAAATTTCATAACTATAAAGAACACAACACCAACATTTATTGAACAATTAATTTGTGCAAAAATCCTGTGCTATATGATTCTTATGAATTGCCTCATTTAATTTTTTTAAATGTATGAGTTAGTTACTATTATTCCATTTCTACAAGTGGGGGAAAGAGACCTAGAAATATAAATAATCCTCCCAAGGTTGCACAGCTATTATCTGGTAGAGTCAGAATTTGAAACTGAGGTCAATCAGATTCCAAGTTATGGAAAAAACTTAAAATGAGATCATGGATTATTGTTCAGAAAAATTTACTAACTTTTGTGAGTGGAGTATACTTTATCAGCCTATGACTTTGTGTTCGGCCATGAGAATTTGCTTTGGTCAGTGGGATATTAGCAGACCTGATGTGAGTAGGGGCTTAGAAGGCATCTATGTGGTTGGACTTGGTCTCTTGTGCCTGAGAAAGTTCCAGGAGAAGGACATGCTCTACCTTGCTGGTTCAAGGAGGATGCGAGACACAGGGACCCTGGTGTAAACAGGCAACCCTAAACTGTTGTATTGTGAATCTTGGTCACCCCATATGATCCCTGTACCCAAGACAAATGATCATTGTCTTGAGCTCCCGAGTTTTGTGATGTTTTGTTAGGCTGAATTGCTGAGACAATAGCTAACTGATACATTAGACAAAGATCAGAATAGAGAACTTTACAGAACTGCACAGTAATTTCTCCAGCCATTCAAAGAGGGGAGGGAGGGGTAAAAAGGGTATTTGTAAAGAAGGTGGACAAATTGTAGCTCTAATAGTTCTCCCAACAATTCAAATTAGGCAGAGAAGCTACACTTCATTAAAAATATGAATAAAGCAGAATCGGACCATTAGTTCCACCTCTTCCAGAACAATGTTTAGATGGAGAGAGAGACTGTGTGAGCAAGAGAAAAACAAAGAGAGAGTAAAATGAGAATGGGCTCTTTGGACTCAGTTCTGCTGAGTTTACATGTCCCGGCTCTGCCACTTACTAGCTGTAGGTAACCTGGCTTCAGTTTTTCTATCTGTAAAATGGAGATGCTAATAAGATTATCCTGGCCACCACATGCCACCACACATTGGTCCTGTCTTCCTATTTGGAAAAATTTCACTTAGAGAGCTTTATGTTCCTTAAGAGCAAGGAATACTGAAGGCTGAAGGGGTAGGCATAAAGAAGGGAAGTTTTGAAAAACACAAAATTTTCAGGAGGTTTTTTTGTTTTTTGTTTTTTGTTTTTGTATCCAGGTGTATGGAGATATATAGCCCAGAGGGGCCACCTGGACAGGACAAGGCTGCATACCTCTTTATCCTGGGTTAGTTGCAAAGTCTTGAGTCCTTAGTATGCCATTGGAGAGGGTAGATATAGAACCCCAGCCTGTCAGAGCTTAAAGAACCCACCATGGTGTTATAGGATAAAAAAGGAGTTTTCTCAACCCTGAATGCTGTATGGGCTCCAGTTTGACAAGTTGGTATTATGATTACCAGTTAAGACTCTGAGCTCTAGAATTTCCTGTCCTGGATCTTGGGACAAGTTACTCAGTATTTTTGAGTCTTAGTTTATCTGTAAAAAGAGGATAATAGTAGTTTGTCCCTTATAGTGTAAAGCTTTCTATTTTTATGAAAATTACATTAAACCAAGAATATTGCAAAGTCCTTAGCACTGCATCAGGCCACAGATGAGCATTCACAAATGTAAGGTTGAGATATTTTACTTATCTACTCCAATCCCTTCCTTTTGCTTGTAAGTAAACTGAGGTTCCCAGAGGTGAGCTGACCTGCTCAAGTCAAAGGCCTACCAGTGTCAAAGCCAGGACGAGACAAGAAGCACTCTTTGCAAGTGACACATATACAATGAAGAGGCATTCCCATCTGTTCAGATTTTGAGATGCTTATATAGTAGGGTTTCAGGAGAAAAGTCTAGAAGTGTAAATTCTAGATATCTTTCAAGATATCCAGCATCTAACCTGCCATTGTTGTAAGAATACTCCACAGATTCTACTGGTAGCCTGGATTAACCTGTTACATCAGTGCCAGGAACCTCAGCATACCCTCCTGAACAGCTGGTTAGGAAGCTTTTCCTCATGTTAAGCCTTAATATAACTGCCACTTCTGGAGTCATGCAGAATGAACCCAGAGCTTTAAATAGACTTTGAATATTTAAAGGCAGCTCTTGTGTCTCCTGCCCTCACTTACGTTTCTGTCCCACACGCTTATTCAGCAAACATTGCAGCAGGATTATTTTGGTGGCAAGAAATGGAAAACTCCAACAGACTCAATTAATTAATTAGTTAATTAATTAAAGCATCTTTTAAAACAAAATTTTTATTGAGTACATTTTATGTTTCAGGGACTGTTTAGATGCTGAGGAAACATCAGTGAATAGAAACTCTGTCCACATGCAGCTTACATACTAGTGTGGGAAGATGGACAATGAGCAAATGAACAAGTAAATATATATGACTCAATAAATAAATAGATAAGAATTCAGGTGATAAGCGCTATGGAGAAAAATGAAGCTGAAGGAAGGGCATGCGTCGAGTATGTGAAGGGCTATGGGATCACTTGGCTGAAAAGCCCAGAGGCAAGGCATGATTCAGGTCCCTGTCTTCTTTGATCTGTGAATCTTCAGGTCTGCTTTGGTTAGACTGGCTTGCCTCATGGTAGCATTTTGGTTGCCAGTGGACCAGCACTATATGCTTTCTTATTTATATTCAGGGAGGGATTGGGCATTCGTTTCTACAACAAGCAAACAGACGTTTTGAGGTTTACTCTGATAGAATCACCCCTGAAATCTGTGTTGGGGGGAATACCATTCACTGATTTAACTTGGGTTTTGATATGTTTCCATTATTGAATATGAACTTTATGGAGGGGCATGTCCACTCGTAATGCTGGAGATATGCTCATTGTTACCCACAGCATACTACTGCCATGCAGCCAGGAAGATGGACTCTAAGATGGGGAGGAAACCATAGCATTCACTATGAGTACTCTCTGGAGGCAGAGTTACAATGCTAATAGAATACACTCCCTGACCTTACGGAGGTCAGACTCCATGGAGGGAAACTGATGAAAAGATGATTCTGTAATAGAGGTAACAATTCAAGCTGGCCTAGGGCAATCCTCTGCTTCAGGGTAGGGGTATGGAAATAGGGGTCTTAGAACCATCATTCTAAAAGAGTCAATATTCAGTTTCATCTCTACTTTCTCCTTAGTAACAGCCTTACCCATGTGACTTCACAGTACTCTTTTACTGTGGGCTAAGTATAAATCTCCACCCCATGGAACTTGTTTTGGCTGTTGAGGTATTAGCAGATCTGAAGTCAGCAAAGACTTGAAAAATACCTGTACATTTGGGCTTTTCTACTACACTTTGTCATTCCCTGAGAATAATGTGCCTGGGTTAGTCCACTTGTCCCAGGAGAGAGAAGAGAAACAATTGGGGCAGAGTCACTCCAGCTGGGCCACCCCAGTGGAACTCAGCTTCAATTAGTTGATCCCCAACCAACCTACAGATCTATGAGCTAAATGAACACATACTGAGAGAGTCACTGAGGTTTTGTGGTTATTTGTTATACAGCATTATTATAGTGAGAGCTGACAGATAGTCTTTGTCGAGACAGAAAACTTTCTAAATTATTTTAGCTCCCATGTAACGTAGCAGGAGGTAGGTCAGGTAAACTTGTTCATAAAATTTTGTGTATGAGAGATCTCTGCACATCAGGAAGATATGGGGAGAAAAGTCCTGGGGAATGTGGGAAGAAGGCAGTAGATGGAGATGGAGTTAGAGGCAAATGGCCAGAGGAGTGGAAGGGAAGGGTAGGAGTTGACATCGCTGAATCACCATTAGTTCCCCAGTGGTTGGGACAGACCTCAGGCATGGATGGTGGATATGTTGAGAGAAGGGACCTGCTATGGGGCGGCCCTGAAGAGAGAGTAAAGGTGACCTTATAGCAGGGCTCGATTTAGACATGGCAGAGACTGTTAGGGGTCTCTGAGTGGGGTCAGTGAACCCAAGGGAGGACCAGTCAACTGGAGAGCATCAGCATGTCCTGAACAAGCTGAGGGAGGCCAGTCCTCAGGCCTCAGCAGCCAGAGACTTCACAGCAGAGGCACTGGCAGGAGGCATGGGTCGGGACTGGGCACTGCCCTGTGGGCACCACTCCAAGGGGCATGGCAGCCCTGCCTCTCCATAGCGAAAACCAGAGAATTCAGAGGACACGTGGTCAATTCAAGGACTCTCCCTTCCCCTCCCCACTCCCCACCCGAGGCCATGCAGGCCACAGCCTGCCCATCCCAACGCTCTACCCAGAGGGGTCTGGATGGAGCCTCTAAGAGGGGCTTCGGAAATCTCAGTCTGGGCATTTTCACCTAAAGAGATTCTTTGCATTTGGAATCAGATCCAAGAGTAACAACTTAAACTAAATTAAGTTTTCCTCTCCTGCTTAACAATAGGGAAGGGGCTTATGTGGAAGAACAGATCAGCTAGCTACTGAATGAAGAAGCCACACTTTCTCTGGATGTAGAAGGGTAGTGAGGACAGACTTCCACAATTACAACCTGGTGTGGTGAACTTTGAAGTGCTGGTCATCTCCAGGGTGCTGGGGAAGCTACAGAGACGGTTTCTGAAGCAGAGAGAAGACAGGCAGAGCAGGGAGTCCTGAAAATTCGTCGCTCACACAAGCTGAATCTTACAGGATACACAGCAGGTGCTCAGGTGAAGCAGCAAGGCAAAGGAGGATCTGAGTGGGGGAAGCCGTGTGTGCAAAGGCCTGAGGTGGGTGGAGACCCACAGAGGATTGCTTTCAAGTCTCCTCTTGGCCTGCATGCTCTAGGATGAAGAGGGCTTTGGCAGTATGGGGGCAGGGATGGCGTGCATGCTAAAGCAGGGACTCACCCTCCCTCTCTTCCCTCCTCTCAGCCCAAAAGATGGTGTGAGTTCTCCAGGGATTTTGCTTTACTTGTACAAAATGGTAGGAGTGGGGGACGGTGGTGGGTTGGCAGATCACATTCCCTGAGGATATGGCAGTGAGCGAGGCACTTCACACACATTAGTTCATTTCACGCTCACAACAGCCTTATATTGGTTTCATTACCTCTCATCCATCAGCACATCCTCTTAACTCTCATATTCCAGAATATAACCAGACTCAAACCACTTTTTACTATCTCCGTCATGACTCCAGCTTGCCTCTTGGTTCAAGCCACAACTCCCTCTCGGTTAGACTGCGCCCTGCGCCCACCCTTGCTCTCTGTTCTCCACCCAGTGACCAGAGTGATCGATATAACGCATCTGATCATGTCACTCCTCTGCGCAAAGCCATCCACTAGCTCCACGTCCTTCCCACAGCCCATGAGGCCCTCCATGATCTGGCTGCCCTTCTACTTCCCAACTGTCTGCTATTTTCCCCCATTCTGTCCACTCAGTTGCTCCGACATCCTTGGGGATCCTTCTCACTGTTCCCTCTCACTGTTCAGCCTTGGGGCTTTTGTGTTTGCTTCCTCTGCATGGAATACTTTTTCCTGGACATCTGTGTGGCTCCCTCCTTCCTTCCCTTCAGGTTGTTACCAGGGAGGTCTTCCCTGACAAACCACATAAAGTATCATCTAACTCCCATCATACTGTGTTCTTTTACCCTATATTATTTTTCTTCTTAACGATTATTACCACCTAACATAGTATTAAGTTTGTTTATCCTCCCACTAAAATCAATGCTTCATAAGGCCAGAGACTTTGAATTTTCCTTTTTTGTTTTTGTTTCTTTTGTCTTCAGTGCCTAGAACATTGCATGGCTCACATAGGTACTCAATAAATATTTGATGAATGTAGCCCAGAGAGGTCAAGCAATTTGCCTAGGATTACACAGCTAGTAAATAGTAAAGCTGGCATTTAGACCCACACCCTCTTGGCCCGGAGGACCATGCCCTTTCTTCTCAGCATCTTGCCTATAGTTTAGATATCAGGGCTTATAGGAACAACTAAATAGGTTCTTGTGACTCATTTATTTAAAGGAACAAGTTCAGTAAAGAAACAAGAGGGTTAATGGAAAATTCTCTACTCTTGGCAATTTTGGACTTTAGCGGAATGCATAACCTCAACTGCCTCTCTATAATAAGAAATCACAAGGGCATTCAATTCCCTTGTCCATGTTTCTTCTA